>KE505443.1:138476-158925 GCA_000441515.1 Elaeis oleifera
ATGTTCTATAGATTGGAGACTTCGGCTTGACGTAAGACCAGATCACTGACTTTGAATTCTTTATTCCTGACATGAAAGTTATAGTACTGTGCCACCCTTTGTTGATAGGCCATCATTCATACTCGTGCTTTCTCACGAACTCCTTCGAATAGATCCAAATTTGTACGAAGCTACTCCATATTGCTTTGGTCATCATAATTCTCCATCCGATGTGAAGGAAGTCTGATTTGTATAGGGATGATGGCTTCCATGCCAAAGAAGAGGTTGAAAGAGGTCTCTCCAGTGGATGTCTTTTGAGTGATTCGATAAGTTCAAAGTACATTATGCAACTTATCCACCTATGCTCATTTAACCTGACCGATTCTAGCCTTCAATCCCTGCAAAAGGGTGCGGTTGGTTTCCTCAGCTTCTCCATTAGACTACAGATGTCCTATTGAAGTGAAGTGTTGGGTGATGTGATAACTTTGACAGAACTTGATGAGTTTGGAGCCTGAAAATTGACATCCATTATTGGTAAGTAGTACCCATGAGAGATCGAATTGATAAATGATAGATTTTCAGATGAAGTCGGTTACTTTGGCTTCAGTGATTTTGCAAGGGACTCAGCTTCCACTCACTTGGTGAAGTAGTCGATGGCCATAAGCAAGAACTTTTTCTGACCCGATGTTGATAGAAAAGAGCCTAAAATATCCATTCCCCACTATGCGGATGGCCAAGGAGCAGCTATCTGAGCCAGTGGGATAGCTGGCTGATGCTGAACATTTGTATTTCGTTGACATCAGTCGCATTGTTTGATGAAATCAGTTGCATCATCCTACATTATAGGCCAATAGTATCCCTATCAAAGAATCTTGTAGGTTAATGATTTGCCACCTAGATGACTCCCACATACCCCTTCATGCACCTCTCAAAGGGTGTACTTAGCTTCTGAAGGATGGAGACACATGAGAAATGGTAGGAAGAAGGATTGTTTTGTTAGATGTATGTCCTAGAAGCCAATCTGGTAGACACATTATATTTTTTTTGGACATAAATTTATACTTGACTCATTTATTTAAAAAATTGGATAATTTTCTATACCATTCTTGTGATATACATCCTTAAATAGTCTAAGAAATTAATAAGATGATGACACATATTCTCAAGAGTTGAGAATTTGAGACATGCGTCATTGATGGTTAATTTTAAAATTACTTACGATCGATGATCATCACGGGTGCGGTGATTGATACAATAAGGTTGGTATATGAATCATTTCTTTTAGATAGATGAGTTTTAAGTCTATAGTATGGGGATATTGAGCAAGGGTACAGGTGGTTGTTAGAGAATAATGGTACTGAGTGTGACCAAAATGAAAAGTCACTTAAATGTCTACTCACTCATCAGTGATATTCTTAATGCTGTAGTTATGTGAGTATTGTTTGACCTACGGTGCTTCGGTTATTGATAATAAGGTTGCTGTAGTTTGACTGTACATACACTTGGTCTCCTAGTCATATAGATCCTTATGGTGTATGTTGGCTACAGTAAATTCGTTATAAGAGTAGGGTGCATACTTAGATGGGATCTATCGATCCTAGTAGTACTTAAGGAGTAGTCTTATGTGATTTATGAAGATGAGTTCTTAAGACCGTCATCACAGTGATGTGATTAATGGAAGAGTTTTCATGAGAAATCAAGATTTGAACTCGAGCTAATTAAAGTTTACACATGATAACAATAGGGTTTGATGAGTTTTTATAACCTCCATCTTATCGGGACTCACAATAGAAGAATTGAATCATACGTTAACTATATCTAGAGATTAAAACTTTCATTCTGCTAAGTTACCACTACATGCTGCTAGATGTCACAATGGATTATGAGATGCACGAGAATTAATTGATTGTCAATAATTCTTGTTGGATGAGTTAGAATTGTTTCAATCTATTGAAAGAGTTTCAATGATATTTATAATTGAGATCATGATATGTCTCACTACTAGACAGAATAGAACCTATGGGATCACACACGAAAGGGTTTGGACTTGATCGAATAATTGAATTGTGAATTCGATTCACAGATGGATCCAATTATGAATTTGATTGATGATTGGAGTAAGTTGTAAAAGTTACAATAGAGGACTTACCAAAGATTAGTGAGTTCGAGAAAGAATAATTAATGATTGTTATTGAATTAATCATTAATTATTGGATTTGATTATTTAATTAAAGATTGGGCTTAACACAAATTAAATTAGATTTAATTTGATTCACTTGAGGTCTAGTTCTAGTCAAATTTGGATTTGACTAAACCTAATTGAATTTGAAATTAGATTAGATTCAATTAAATTCAATTTGGGCTAGAAATTGGAATCTCAGTTGGACTGAGATTCTATCTCTCATCCGATACACCTAAGATAGGAAGGAGGGGGCACACAAGAGGGGCTACGCCTCCTCTTAGCGCATATGAAAAATAAGAAGGGAGAGAGAGGGATGCAACCAAGCGTTGGTATCGCCCTCTGAGGATCTCTCTCCTTTCTCTCTCTATCTCTCTATTCTAATCTATTTTAAAGTTTGAATTTGATTCAAATATTTGAATTTTAATTTAAAGGATAGATAGATAAGGATTTGGGGTCTATAAATAAGATCAAGATGAGGGGATACCCTAACTACCTATTGGATCAATCCCTTTTCTCCCTTGTTGCTGCCCACCCTCCTCCTCTCTTTTTATTGCCACCAAAGAGGAAGAGCCATCTTCCTCTCTTTTTCCTTTCCCTCTAATAGGTTCATCTTCATAGTTTCTTGAAAAGAAAGAAGAAGAAATCAAATTTGATTTAAAGGAAGAAAGATCTGTAAAGGAGCTAGCACCTTGGTGATCTTCAGATTCTTTAGATCAAGATCAGCCCCGTGTGGATATCTGTAGAGGCCGGATACATGTACGTCCTCAAGAAATCTCAAAAGATATCAATAATTTTCAGATTATGATGAAAATCTATCCGTGCAAAGAAAAATTTCAGATCCTTAATAGATTAGATCTTGATCTTATACATGTAATGATTCCTGGGTATGAGATATATGTTAGAGGTATGCCCTAGAACTAAGTTGGCCGACACATGTAACCTTTCTAGTGGCATAATTTTATAATTTAATAAAATAAATTAGATTAATCTTTTCATTCATATAGTCATGTGTTCATGCATTGTCCAAGAAATTAATGTGATAATGACACATATTCTCAAGATTTGAGAATTTAGGATATTTGTCATTGATGATTAATTCTAAATGCTCTCGATCGATGGATCATTACGAGGATGATGATGGATCCGATTAGATTGGTATACGGATTACTTTTTTTGGATAGATGACTTTTGAGTCTACAGTGTAGAGACAGTGGAGCGAGAGTGCAGGTGATTATTAGAGAACAATGGTACCAAGCATGACCAACATGAGTAGTCACATGGATGTCTATCCATTCGTCAGTAACATACTCGATGTTGCAGTGATGTGAGTAGTCCTTAGACCTATGGTATCTTGACTGCTCACGGTGGGGTTGTTGTAGTTTGACTATACATAAATATGGTCCCTAGCCATATGGATCCTTATAGTAAACGCTGGCTGTAGTAGGTTCACTGTAGGAGTAGGGTGCACACTTATAGGAGATCTATCGACTTTGATAGATAAGGAGTAATCCTATGTGGTTTATAAGACTGAGTTCAGAAGACCTAGGCCTGGGTAGAGTGAATGATGGAAAGAATTTTTATAAGATTTCACACATGAACTCAAGTCGAAGAAATTTTACATATGATAGATGATGGGATTTGATGAGTTATCCATGATCTCTGTCTTGTCAGAACTCACGATAGAACCAAATCACATGGTAATTATACTTAGAGGTTCAATATTTCGTTCTACTGAGTTGCCACTATATACTGCTTGGTGTCACTGATGGATAATGAGACTCATCGAGTATCATCTTGATGATCGATGACCCTTAATGGGTAGAGTTGGAATCATTCCAACCTATCGAAAGGAGTTTCGATGATATTATGATGGATATCATAGTATATCTCACTAACAGATATAATAGAATCTATGGGATTATACACAAAACGATCTTTGTCTGATCAGATGGTTGATTAGCGATTATGAATCGCTATTAGGTCTAATCGTCAATATGATTGATGATTAATCCAGTGCAAGAGTTACAATAAAGCAATTCGCTAAGAGTTAGTGAATTGTAGGAGGATTAATTAGTAATTAGATTACTAATTAGCTCAATTTGATTGAGCAATGGGATTGAAATCAAGTCTAATTGAATTAGATTCAATTTACATTGATTTGAGTTTGATTAGATCAAGTCAGATTGAGTTATGAGATAACACAATCACTAGGGAGATAAATTTTGATTTGATTAGAACTTAAGTTCAATTAATTTCTAATTAGATTAAGATCTTATTGAACAGATTAAATTTCTAATTTGATTAGATTTTCTCTTTTTATTGAGTGTAATCAAATCTGATTTGACTAGGATCCAATTAAAGCAATAAATGAGAGTCCCATTGGACTTGGACTCTCTCCCTTCTCCCTTGTGCTCATGCCATAGAAGCCACCCCTTATTCTTCTTTTAGCGTGAGATACTGAATACCCAAAAGTGGATACGCCCTCTCTTCTCAATGCCTCATATGGATTAAAAGATAAGGAAAGTATTTGAAATTTGTTTTGAATTTGTTTCCTTATTAAGATAAGATTTGATTTCATCTTATCTCCCTTTAAATGCCTAACCCTAAATGGATTTCTTTTGTGTATTGAAATCAGATTTCACCAAATAAAAGAAAGGTTTTGTGCACGAGAAACATAAAAGTGGGCCTGGGGCTTCCTTTCTGGTGTGAAAAAAATTAGAGGAGAGGGTCTCCTCTTGCATTAAGTTTTCTAGGGTTTTTCCTAGGGTGGCATGGGTTTTGGGATGTGAGAAAAAAAGAAAGACTTCTCTTCTTCATCATCCACTTTTCTTCCTCCTCTTGTTGTCCATCATCTCTAAGAGAGTCTGAGAGAAAATGATGGAGAAAATCAATATCAACCATCAAGAAGCATCTTCTGTAAGGGAGCTAGCACTCTGATGAAAATGCAAGCCTCTGATCAGATCGAAGGCTTCGTGTGGTTATCCATAGAGATCGGATGTATGTGCGGCTCGATAAGGACCTCATCAGATTGTCACAATCATCAGTAGTGGTGATCATCAATCCGTGCAAAGGTATGGAGATTGGACCTCCAAATTTTTGATTTTGATTAAATCTGATTTTAATTTCAGCACTATAAAATACATGAGATCGATCCTGTTAGCCATAGATTAGATCTACTTCTTGTATATTAGATAGATTAAAGTGTTTAATCTAAATTCAGATTTTATTCTGTCATGTTTATGCTTTTTAAATATTAGAAATCTTTACGTTCTAATTTCTGCATGCATGTTCCCGGATGTACGACATCCTTCATGTGGTATCAGAGCCACATGTTTCATTTCACTTGTGTAGTTAAGATCTGAAATTTAGATTTTTTACATTTTGCATAGATCTGAAATTTTCTTATTAAAGTTCAACGACATTCTAACATAAGGTTGTCCTGGCATAATGCAAGTTATGCTGAATGATTATTCTAGAATGATCGTTGAACATTATTTGATAATGTGTTAATTGAGATTTTTCAGATCTATTTATGTTTGATATGAGATATCATATTTAGATCTATCATGCATGAGATGTGTAAGGTTAGATCTGAAATACACTAGATGTATGATGTAATTTGATTTTATAATTTACATGAGATGCATGATTATTAAATCTAAAAATTGTATGTGATGTAGTTTGTTAGATCTAAAATTATATATGAGATACATAGATTATTAGTTTAGATCTGAAAGTAGTTTCGACATCTAAACTATCTCATGTTCATAGGATACTCAATTAAAGATCTGAAATTATGAATTAAAGATCTAGAATTAAGTATTAATGATCTGAAAATTAAGATTAAATCTGAAATTAAAATTTAAATATTAATCTTAAGCATAAAACATGGGGTTTAGGCTTGGGTAGTTTAATTAAGTCTAATAATTGGATTACTTTTGGATAATCAATTAGTATATAGTGGGACTCAATCGAGATGAGCGGTTGACCTAACCCAATCAAGAGTTGATTAGGATTAGGTCAAGAGTGCTTGAAATCAATCCTATAGTTGTAGATTGATCATATCGATTAACAGCTACATATTAGATCAATTAATTCAAAGACCTAATTTGGCTCAGTGACTCGAGTCTGAGTTACACAAGCTAATCTATTTGAAATTGATTGACCTATTGGTGTCTAAGAAAAGTGGTTTGGTTCGATCTAAAGAGAGGTGGTTATTTAATTGGTTTCATTCACTGATCTGATCAATTTATTGGTGTCCAAGGAAAGTAATGGAGGAACCTCACTGATCTTACACCTTTTTGATCAATTTGGTTGATTAGTCTTGATGTGATTGCTTGGTGATTCAAGCTAGCCCATGTCCTTAGGATTAGTCATAATAGTTATGACTAATTAAGATTAGATCCATTATAATTATGGATTTATATGAGATGTAAATTAGCAATTAAAGGATTAAAGAGACCTAAATTAAAATCTCTTCAATAATATTAAGTCGAAGGGTCTTCCACTATAGTAGAGTGCCATACCCTCTCTGATGTTGATTGTTCTCAGTTGGATATAGTGGTTCAGTTGCATCAGGAGAGAAGCAACCACTCTATATGTAGGGGGGAGATAGGGTTGGGCTCAAGATTTGTCAGATGAGGGTTCAATGACGGCTTCACTCGTGCTCAATAGTGGATCTGACTTAATTAAGGAATGAGACCAAAATCTGTCAGGTGAGATCTCAGGACTTAAAGATCAAGTCTGCTGTAATTTGCTTATGAAACATTGGGCAGGAGTTGTCCACTCATTGGTTGACACATTCATCAAGATCTATTAGATAAGGTAGTGTGGCAATCAGTGGGACTGCAGTACCTGCTAGGAACCCTAACTCACGAAGGGGTTCCCGCTTCCTAACCTGAGGAGTGTTGGGATCCAAAGAATAATGGAGGTAATTATTTTTAAATAAAATTCTTAAAACAAACTAAATAAATCAATTACAAAATTCTAACTAGAATCTTCTTCTCTCTGCTAGGATTTTTCTTCCTCCAACTCTAATTTTATTTTTAGAAAACAATTAACTAACCAGACCCAATTATAAGGATTGGCTCAGGAACCTAAAATTGTTTTTGAGTTTCGAGAAGTTTAGCTATGTCAAGGATCAAGAACCCTAGTGTTACCAAACCATCTGATCGCTACCAATGGGAAGCACTGGAAAATCGGATGGATGATCATAACAAGGTTAGATGTAACATATTGGTATCTAAGTCAAATAAATTGCAACACCAGCATGAGATCACGAAGACTGCTTGGGCTATATTGACTCACATACAAGAGTTGTGTGGTGAGATAGGCCAATCTATGTGTTATGAAGTATCTGAGAGACACTTCAATGCTAAGATGAATTGAAGGCAGTCGGTCTATAATCATCATTTGACAATGATGAAAGATCTAGAAGAGCTTGAGAAGCTTGATATGACCATCCATTAGTAATTGTACGTAGATTTGATACGACAATCCCTTACTGGTTCGTATGGATAGTTTATAGTAAACTACCATATAAACAGGATTGATTGTATTTTGACATGTTGGTGACCACTAAGGGATCTTGAAGAGTTCAAAAGGTACAGTTCTTGTTATAGAATAGAGAAACTATTCAGAATGCCTAGAAATCCTAAAAGAAAAATGAAAGTGACACACCTTTAGAAGGTATATCAGATCTGCTCTTGAAAGAAACTAACTTTATGGTTTTTCTACTCCTAGTTGAGTCGTAGACTCTAGTTTTAGTACATTTTTGTGCACTTCTATGTAGGATCTTGAGGAAAGTAGAAGGCTTAAGAAAGGTGATATGATCCTTCAAGTAGGCAACAGAGCAGGAGTTGCTACTGTGGCCATGATCATCTATCCTCTACGATTACTATTTGGATGTAGTTCTTAAGGACTATTACCATGTACTTGATGTTCATAGAAATTTGGATTTCTATTTCATATACAAGTTAATTTTATAAAGATTACTAGTTATGTTGGAATAAAATGATTGGATATGACTTTATGATTAACAGTCTCCATCACTTAAATGTTGATGTGAATGTATCTGAGCAGATAATGAGTGTCGTAGGATCTGAGAGATTCAGAGATGAGGTTAACTTAAAGTACATATGGCACCTTAGACTAGGTCATATCAGAGAAGAAAGGATTAACAGACTGATGAAAGATGGTCTTTTAGACTCATTCTCAGATGAGACATTTTCAGTTTGTGAGTCCTATCTTCAGAAAAATGTCTAAGCTTCCCTTTATGGGACACAGAGAAAGGACCATTGAGGTACTGGCTTTGGTACATACTGATATATATAGCTTATTTGATGTACCGACCAGAGGTAGTTATTTCTACTTAATTATCCTTACCATTGATTATTCATGGTATAGGTATATGTATGAGATACATGTATCTGAAGTCTTTGAAGTATTTAAGGAATTTAGATATGAAGTAGTGAAATAAACTAAAAACCCTAAAGGTACTTCAATCAGATCAAAAAGAATAATAACTAAGAAATTTTTTGATTATCTCCAAAAAATAGTATAGTCTCATAATGGACTCCACCTGAAAAGTCTCAACTCAATGAGGTTTTCAGATTGGAGAAGTCAGACCCTATCGAATATGGTTTGACCCATAATGAGCTTCACTGATCTTTTTGTTATTCATTTAGGAGACATGCTTAGCTTATCACTAATTACTTAGTTAATTGGGTTCTCTCTAAATCCATTCTTGCTACATCATATGGATATGACATGGTAAGAAACTGAGTCTTGATTATCATAAGATTCGGAGATGTCCGGTCCATGTCAAGTGACAATAGCGGACAAGATAGAGGTTGGGTCTATGAGAGCTCATAGTGTATCCAAAAGAGTTTTGAGATACTAATTTTGCCTTTCAGAGGATCACAATGTGATTGTGACCCGACAAACTATCTTCTTAAAAAATAATTTATCCTTGGTGGAAACAGTGGGAGGCAATTATAGCTCAAAGAGAAAGTCTCTTAAGAGCAATGACAAGTCATAGAGCCTATAGAATCCATTAAGCCAGCAGATGGTGAACCTCACCTACCTTGTAGATCTACTTGTATCTCCTATTCTTCTGAAAGGTATATGGATATGTTTATAGAGGATGTAGAGAAAATGTTCCTCATGGGAGATAGAGAATATAGAGATGATCCCTAAATCTATTATAAGGTGGTGTTATCATTTTCATGATGCGATCAAAATATTTAATTTCATCAAGAATGAAGAGAAAACATAAGTTTTTAAGTGGGTCAGAGGGAGTGCTTGACATTCCTCATATTATACATAGATATCATCCTCCTAATTAGGAATATTGTTTCCATAATGATCTCGATTAAGGTCTGGTTGTCGAAGAAATTCTTCATAAAAGATCAATTAGAAGCATCCTATATTCTCAGAATAAAGATCTATAGAGATAGATCTAAGATGGTGCTTTGTCTATCATAGAAAATGTACATAGAGAAAATACTGAAAGGGTTTAGCATGAAGAACTCCAAAAGTGGAATTGTTTTCTTTAGGCATGGAGTTCATTTCTCCAAGATGATGTGCCCTAGCATACCTGAGGAGATTGAGCGCATGAGCTAGATCTTTTGTGCTTCTGTAATAGAGAGCTTCATATACACTATGCTATATGCTCAACCTGATATAACTCTTACTATGAGTGTCATGAGCATGTATCAGTTGAATCTAGACTGGGAGCACTGGATATTTGTGAAGAATGTCCTTATGTACTTGAGAAGAACTAAAATATGTTATTGATCTTTGGAGGAAAAGAATTTAAGGTTCTAGGATATACAAAGATTGATGATAGAAAGTCTATATCAGCATGTGTATTCTTATATTATGATGGTACGATATATTGGAAGAGTTTCAAACAACCGATCATTAAAAATTCTACTATGGAGGTAGAGTTCATCGTCATTTTTAAGGATGCTAAGGTATTGTTTAGTTTAGTTTGTTGTGTAGTTTGGAGTAACGACATGAGATGTCATGTAACCTTACTGTAATGACATTGGTGCCATAGCTCCGGCTAAGGAACCAAGATCTCACCAAAAGTCTAAGCATATAGAGCGACAATTCCATCAGATTCACGAATATCTCGAGTATCGAGGTGCAGAGAGTTAGACTGCATGGAGAATATGGTAAACCTGCTGACTAAGCTATTGAGCCACCAGAAGACTGAAGCTTATCTTGAAAGATGAGGCTTAGGTTGATAGCCAATTGGCTTTAGTGTAAGTGGGAGATTGTTAGAAGTATGTCCTAAAGCTAAGTTGGCTGAGATATTTAACTTTTTAGTGGCATAATTTGTAATTGAATAAATAAATTGGATTAATCTTTTCATTCATGTAGAGTCATGTGTCCATGAATCATCCAAGAAATTAACAGGATGATGACACATATTCTCAAGAGTGAGAATTTAGGACATGTGTCATTGGTGATTAATTTTAAATACTTCCAATCGATGGATCATCACGAGGATAGTGATTGATTTAATTATATTGGTACATAGATCATTTTTTTTGGATAGACAAATTTTGAATTTATAGTGTGAGGACACTGGAGCAAGAGTGCAGGTGATTGTTAGAGAATAATGGTACCGAGCGTGACTAACATGAGTAGTCATATGGATGTCTATCCACTCATCGTGACATACTCAATGCTGCAGTAGTGTGAGTAGTCCTCAGACCTGCAGTACCTTGGCTACTCACAGTGGGGTTGCTATAGTTTGACTACACATAAATATGATCCCTAACCATATAGGTTCTTGTAGTGGATGTTGGCTGCAGTAGGTTCACTATAGAAGTAGGATGCACACCCATAGAGAATCTATCGATCTTCATAGATAAAGAGTAGTCCTATGTAGTTTATGAGACTGAGTTCAGAAGATCTAGGCCTGAGTAGAGTGAACGATGGAAAAAAGTTTTCATGAAGTTTCACATATGAACTCAAGTCAAATAAATCCGATATATGATAGATGATGGGATTTGACGAGTTATCCATGATCTCTATCTTATTAGGACTCACGATAGAAGGACCAAATCACATAGCAACTGTACCTAGAGGTTCAATATTCCGTTCTGTTGAATTGTTATTATATACTACTAGATGTCACCGATAGATTGTGAAATTCATTGAGCGTCATCTTGATAGTCGATGACTCTTGATGGATAAAGTTAAAATTATTCTAACACATTGAAAGAAGTTCAACGATATTGTGATAGAGATCACAGTATATCTTACTATTAAACAGAATAGAACCTATGAGATCATACACAAAAGAGATCTTTGTCCAATCAGATAGTTGATTAGTAATTATGAATCACTATTAAATCTAATCATTAATATGTTGATAATTAATCCAGTACAAGAGTTACAATAAAATAATTCGCTAAGAGTTAGTGAGTTGTAGGAGGATTAATTAGCAATTAAATTTTAATTAGCTCAATTTAATTGAGCAATGAGATTGAAATTAAGCTTAATTAAATTAAATTAATTTAGATTGATTTGCAATTGATTAGATCAAGTCTGATTGAGTTATGAGATAACTCAAATGCTAGGAAGATAAATTTCTAATTTGATCAGGACTGGGGTTCAATTAATTTCTAATTAGATTAGGATCTTATAGAGCAGACTGGATTTCTAATTTGATTAAATTTCTTCTTCTTATTAGGTGCAATCAAATCTAATTCGTTTGAGATCCAATTAAAGCAATAAATGAGAGTCCCATTAGACTGGGGCTCTCTCCCTTCTCCCTTGTGCGCACGCCATAGAAGCCGCCCCTTATTCTTTTGCACCATCTTATTTTAGTGTGAGATACTTCATGCCAAAAAGCATATATGCCCCCTCTTCTCAAGGCCTCATATGGATTAAAAGATAAGGAAAGTGTTTGAAATTTGTTTTGAATTTGTTTCTTATCAAGATGAGATTTGATCTCATCCTGTCTCCCCTTAGATGCCTAACCATAAATAGATTTCTTTTGTGCATTGAAAACAGATTTCACCAAACAACAAGAAAGGTTTTGTGTGTGAGAAACATAAGAGTGGACATGGGGCTTCCTTTCTAGGGTGAAAAAATTAGAGGAGAGGGTCTCCTCTTGCACTAAGTTCTCTAGGGTCTTTCTTAGGGTGGCATGGGGATTTGGGATGTGAGAAAAGAAAAGAGTTCTCTTCTTCATCCTCCACTCTTCTTCCTCTTCTTGTTCTCCATCATCTCTAAGAGGATCTGAGAGAAAATGATAGAGAAAATCAGCATCAACTGTCAGGAGGTATTTTTTGTAAGGGAGCAGCACGTCGATGAAGACGCAAGCCTCTGATCGGATCAAAGACTTCGTGTAGATACTTATAGAGGTCGGATATATATGTGGCTCGATGAGGACCTCATCGGATTATCATGATCATCAGCAACGGTGATCATTGACCCATGCAAACATATGAAGATCGAATCTCTGAATTTTTGATTTTGATTAAATTTGATTTTAATTTTAGCATCATAAAATGCATGTGATCCATCTTGTTAGCCGTATATTAGATCTACTTGATACATGTTAGATAGATTCAAGTACTTAATCTAGATCAAATTTATTCCACCATGTTCATAATTTTAAATGTTAAAATCTGTACATTCTAATTTCTGTATGTATGTTTCTGAATGTATGACATCCTTCAATATGATCTCCATGCATGTTAAATTAAGTTAGATCTAATTAAATTTAAAGAGTTTAGATCTGAAATCTTTCTTTTTATTATATAAAAATCTTTAAATTTCTACAGCATACATGTCGCTATGTGATAGCATTTTCTTTAAGTAGTATCAAGGCGGTCATTACGTTGTAAGATTAAGATCAAAATTTTATATCTGAAAATCTATATTTAAGATCTAAAATTTAATTTATTCTTTAAAGGATTGATTTTAGATTTGAAAAATTATTTTCAAGATCTAAAATCAAGAATGATTCTTAATCATGCAATTATTTTCAGATCTAAAAATCTGTTTTCAAATATAAAATTCAGATTTTGAATGATCGGGAGATAAATTTTAAAATTTGAAAATTTATTTTCAGATCTAAAATTCAGATGTTTAATGTTCATGTTATTGTTTTCTAGATCTATTTTTTTAGATTTAAAAAATCTGATTTCTTATATTCATGCATATAAAATTCTTATCTAATATTTATATGATCTAAATTTTATCTTTATTATATGTTCATGCATGAGATGATATTCATAGATAGAGATTAATCTTGAAGTGATCTGTGATAGTATGGATGGTTTCAAATTAATGTAATTTGATTAAACATAAGATTGTACTTTATAAGTCAATCTTGGATCATCCTAAATAAGATTGTCCTGGCATAACGATTGAAACCCATTATACTGTCAGATTGTCCTAGGATGAGAAGAGATTGATGAGATAAGATATCATAAGAATTAAATATGAACATAAGATCATTCAAATCTAGATTATGAGATAATCATAAGGATGCTTTTATGAATACATGTAGTAATCTCCTTGAATCAGTATGACTCTTGAAGTAGGGTGTATCATGAACACATACTAAATTGGTTTGCATTTTATAATTTATGGTGGTGGAAACCAATGGACTAAACCAATTTGAAATTGATTGATCAATTGGTGTCTAAAGAAAGTGATAGAATGATGGTTACTTAATTAGGACCGTTGCTTATGCACAAGGAGCTTCCCACCAATCTTGAACTTATTTGGCTAATTAGATTGATTAAGTTCCTTTGGGTGCCTAGTATTAAGTTCACCACATATATTGCATTTGCACCATAGTTTCGATCTTGGAGGACCAAGTGAAGATCTCTCAAGGAGATCCTTAGTAATTATAGATTTACATAATATATAAATTAAAATAATTAAAACAAAGAGATCTAAATTAAATCTCTTCACATCTATTAAGTTTAGCGATCTTCCATCATTGTAGATGTACGTGTATCTTTTTGGTGTTGATTATTCTCAGCTGAATATAGTGGTTCAGTTACATCAGAGGGTGTAACCACTCTATTAACATGAGATGTTGTAGGGTAAAGATGGGTTGGACCTAATATCTATCAAGTGAGAGACTCAATAATGGCTTTGCACTTACATTGAATGGTGGGTCTGACTTAACTAAGGAATGACATCAATATCTATCAAATGAGGCCTTCATGACTTAGGGATCGAATTTTCCTATGACATGCTTTAGAAGTATTAGATAAGAGTTGTCCACTCATTGATATATGTGTCATCAATAGCTGTTAGATGAGGTGCATGTATGTCAGTAGGATCGTAGTGACCACTTGAAATCCTAATCGTGAAGGACTTTCGTTTCTCTACCAGAGGAGTGTAAAAGATTCGAGAAAATAGAAAGAAAATATTTGTTTTTAAAAGATCCTAAAATAAATTGAAAATCAAGTGCAAAGTCTAATTAGAATTTTTTCTCTCTATATTTCACAATGTCAGCTTTCAATCCTTTAGCCCGAATTCTTGAAACCAATCAATAGACCGAAAACAACTACAAGGACTGGCTTAGGAACCTCAAAATAGTTTAAACTTAAAAAAATAGGCTATGTACTCGATTATGACCCTCTTATTTTGTCAAACCGTCTAACTGCTGAACAATGAGTAGTATTTGAAAATAGACGGATGATGATAATATGGTTAAGTGCTATATCTTGGCATTAATGACTAATGAACTCTAAAGTCAGTATGAGGATATGCAAACTACCATGGCTATGATAACTCATCTATAAGAGTTATGTAGTGAGCAGAGCTAAATTGTATATTATGAAGCATCTAAGCGACTCTTCAACACCAAGATATGTAAAGGATAGTTGGTCCATGATCGTTATCTCACAATGATTAAAGATCTAGAAGAGCTTGAGAAGCTTGGCATGACCATGCATATGGAATTACAAGTGAATTTGATCCCGTAATCCTTTCCTAGTTCATATGGGTAGTTTACTGTAAACTACCATATGAACAAGATCAATAGCACTTTACCTAAATTGTTGAACATGTTAGTGACCATTGAGAGGACCTTGAAAAGTTCAAGGGATACTATTCTTGCTGCAAAGAAGGCATCTATATTCAAGAGAAAATCTACTTGAAAGAAGAAGTAGAAACTTGCAAAGAAGCAAAAGCAGGAAAGTAAGCCAAAGATGGACACTCTCAAGAAAGCGGCTGACAAGGGAAATATTTTCATTGTATATATTAATGGCCACTAGAAGAGAAACTGTCCTGCATACTTAGAGAGCCTAAAGAAAAGAAGGATAACATATCTTCTGAAGGTATGTCAGATCTGCTTGTAATTGAATCAAATCTAACGGGTTCTTCTACTTCTAGTTGGGTCATAGATTTTGATTCTAGCACTCATTTATATACTTCAATGTAGGGTTTGGTATAAAGTAGAGGACTGAGAGAAGGTGAGATGATCCTTCAGATCAGCAATGGAGAAAGAGTTGATGCTATAGCCATTGGCATCTATTCTTTGTGATTATTGTTAGAGTTTAAATTAGTTCTTAGAGACTGTTACTATGTACCTACTAGTAGGAATTTAATTTCTGTATCTAGCATAAGATGAATATAATTTTAATTTCAATAAAGACTACTGTTCCATTTATTTTAGAAATAAATTGATTGCACGTGATTTTTTAATTGATAGTCTCTACCATTTATAGGTTAATGTATCTGTGAACGTATCCAAGTAGATAGTGAGTGCCATAGGATCTAAGAGATCTAAGGATGAATAAATCAAAGATATATGTGCCACCTCAGATTTGGTCATGTAGGAGATGACAGAATAAACAAATTGAAAAAAGATGAGATTCTTGGTTCATTAAATTTTGAGTCATATCTAGTTTGTGAATCCCATCTTCAAGAAAAAATGATCAAATTATCCTTTATAGGATATGAGGAGAGGATCACTGAAATACTTGTCCTAGTACACACGGATGTGTGTAGTCCATTTAGTATACAGGATAGGGATGGTTATCTCTACTTCATTATCTCTACCGATAACTACTTACAATATGGGTATGTGTATCTAATGAGGCATAAATTCAAAATTTTTGAAAAGTTCAAAGAATTTAGATGTGAAGTAGAGAATAAATCGAAAATTCCTTAAGATTCTTCGATCAGATCGAGGAGGAGTATATCTTAGTGAAAAATTTTAAGATTATTTCAAAAAAAAGAGCATAGTCTCACAATGGATACCTCTTGGTACATCTCAACTCAATGGAGTATCGAAAAGGAGGAATAGGACCCTATAAGATTTGGTTTAATCCATGATGAGTTTCACTATTTACCTTTATTTCTTTGGAGACATGCTTTACTTTTGGCAATCTATTTATTAAATAGAATACCCTCTAAATCTATGCCTACTATGCTATATGAAATGTGGCATAGTAAAAAATCATGTCTTGATCATCTCAAGATTTGGAGATGTCCGGTCTACGTCAAAAGACAACAGGCAGACTAGGTCTATGAGAACTCATTTTATTGGGTATCCTAAAGAGTCATTAAGATATTATTTTTACTACTTAGAGGATCACATATGATTGTGAGCTGACATGCCACATTCTTGAAAAAATAGTTTATCCAATATGGAGCTAGTGGGAGGCAAATTGAGCTTGAAGAGAAAGTCTCTGAAGAGTAGTGGATCATAGACCAATTAAAATCTATTCAAACTAAGCCAGTAGAAGTAGTACCTCCACCACCTCATAGATCTGGTAGGATCTCTTATCCTCCTAAAAGATACATAGGTATGATCACAAAGGATGTAGAGAAAATATTCCTCGTAGGAGATAGAAAATATAGAGATGATCCTAAAACCTATAACGAGATGATGTCGGACATCAACTCTGAGAAGTGATTGAATGCTATGAAGTTAGAAATAGACTCCATGCATTCAAACCATGTATAGACTTTGGTAGATCCATCAGAGGGTATAATACCTATTGGATGTAAATAGATCTATAAAAGAAAATAGATGTGAATAGAAAGATAGAGACCTATAAAGCTAGGCTCGTGGTAAAAAATTATGATCAACGTGAAGGCACTGAATATCAGGATACTTTTTTGTCTGTAGTCATGTTGAAATCCAACCGCATACTGCTTGCTATTGTAGCTTATTATGATTATGAGATATGACAGATGGATGTGAAAACTGTATTTCTAAATGGATATCTTGAGGAAGATATGTATATAGAGCAGCCTTTGGGTTTCACTGTCGATGATGGAGATCATGAAGTCTGCAAGCTATATAGATCCATATATGGATTAAAGTAAACATCTCAGAGTTAGAATACTCATTTTAACAATGCGATCAAATTGTTTGATTTCATCAAAAATAAGGAAAAATCTTGTGCCTTCAAAAGGGTTAGTGTAGTGCTGTAACACTCCTTATATTGTTCAAGGACGACATCCTCCTTATTAGAAATGATATTCCATGCTGACTTCGATCAAAATTAGTTATCCAAAGAATTTTTCATGAAAGACCTAGGAGAGGCATCCTATATTCTCGGAATAAAAATCTATAGTGATAGATCTAAGAGAATACTTAGCTTTTCACAGAAAATATGCATAGAAAAAGTGTTGAAGAGGTTCAGTATGAAAACTTTAAGAGGAAACTTTTATCCCTTAGGCATGGCATTCATCTCTCCAAAAAAATATTTCCGACCACATCTGAGAAGATTCAGCAAATGAGCAAGATCCTTTATGCTTCGGCTATAGGGAGTCTCATGTATGCTATGCTATGTACATGACCTGATATAGCCCTTACTGTGAGTGTCACGAGTAGATATCAGTCAAATCAAGACGAGCAGTACTGGATAGCTGTGAAGAATATCCTTAGGTACTTGAGAGAAATAAAGATTTGTTCTTAGTCTTTGAAGAAGAATCTGAGTTGTGGGTGGAAGGATACATCGATTCACACTTTGTCTGACACTGATGATAGAAGGTCTACATTAGATTTTACATTCTTATGCAATGATGGTTCGACAAGTTGGAAGAGTTTCAAACAACCGATCATCACAGATTCAACCATAGAAGCTGAGTATATCGCTGTATCAGAAGATGCGAATGAAGTCTTTTGGTATAAAAAGTTGTTATGGAACTAGATGCCATGTCATTAGATGCCATCACATTGTACTGCGACAACAATGGTGCCATAGCCCTTACTAAGGAGCTCAAGTCTTATCAGAAGTCTAAGTACATCGAGCGGTGATTTTATATTATTCACAACTATTTTGAGAAGAAATACGTTAAGATATATAGAGTAGACTCCACAGACAATGTGATGACCCACTAACTAAACCACTTAGCCAGTAAAAATTGAAATCCATCTTGAGAAGATAGGACTAAGATACATGGTGGATTGACTTTAGTGAAAGTGGGAGATCATTAGATATATACCTTATGTTGGGTATAAAATAACCCCAGCCAAAGTTCATAAGAGACCAACCTCCCAGGACTCTTCCGACTTTCGACCTTATGCGGCATCTTTCTGAACTCCCCCGACCGTCCGAGCTTCTACAGTACCATCCGGACTCCTCCAGCAGTCGACCTTCCACAGTGTCCTCCAGATTCCTCCTACGGGCGAACTCCTATCGTACCCTCCAGACTTCTCCAATAATGAGCTCCTTCAGTCATCTATCGGACTACTCCAAATGCCCTCTGGGCTTCACTATCAGCCGATTTTCTACAGTGATCGACTACTCTCCGAATCTCTTCCATACTTCCTCCTGTCACAATCGACTTTACTCCGAGCTTCTTTCGGACTTTGTCAATATCCGGGCTTCTCCAGCAGTAGGACTTCTACAGTAACTAGACTCCATCCAAGTTTCTATAGTGGTCGACCGCCTTCCGAATTTCATCCGAGCTTCTACAGTAAGCGAATTTCGTCCGAACTTCTATTTGCAAGCGGACTTCATCCGAGTTTCTATGGTAAGTGAACTTCATCCGAGCTTCTGCAATAAGCGATCTCCATCCGGGCTTCTACGGCAATCGGTCTCCATTCGAGCTTCTACAGTAAGCGGCCTCCTTTCAGACTCCTACAAGAATCGGACTCCGTCCGAATTTCTACAGCGGATGGATTCCAAACGAACTTCTACAACGAACGGGCTCCAGCAGCCAGATTTCTACAGTGATCGACTGTCTCCGGTGTCTTCCATACCTCTCCAGCCATAACCTTCAACAGCACCAATCGGACTTCAATAGTGCCAACCAGACCCCTCCAACGGATAAATTCCCTCTGGACCCCTCCAGCGGTCGACCTTCCACAGTGTTCTCCAGACTCCTCCAGCGGACGAACTTCCACAACGTCTTTCGGACTCTTCTATCGGTCAACCTTCTATAGCGCCTTTCGAATTTCAATATCGATCGACCTTCTGTCAGATTCATCATGCAACCGGACCTCTCCAGCGGACAGTCTTCAGACAAGCTTCTACATCAGACAAATTTCGAAACATCCGAGCTTCTCTTAGATTGCTGAGACAGAGAGCTATTCCGCTCCACCAGACATTCCAACCGAGCTTCAGCCGTCCGACCTGAACTTCTTGGCAAGTCACGACAACGGACACCACTCCACTCTCTATAACAAACTCCACGTAGCCCCACCACTCTCCGGCAAGTCGCGACAACGGACACCACTACTCTCCGTAACAAACTCCACGTGACTCCGAACGGCCCACTACCAGGCAGTTATGGACGTCGCTGTCAATCGGTTACGCTCTCCTGTCTATAAAAGAGATCCCCCATATACGTTCTCCTTTAAGCTCTAAGCACTATCTCTAAACTCTGCTAAAATCCCATTCGAGTGCTCCATTTCTGTTGAAGTAGAGTACTGACTTGAGCATTGGAGAGTCTTGCCGGAGCACCCCCAACTCCGGTTTAGACTTCTTTTGCAGGTCCCGACGGCAGTCATGATCCCCTCGACTTCAGCTTCTCCGGTATCAATGGAATTCTGTACCAACAGAATTGGCGCTAGAGGAAGGGCCTGTGTCTTCACAGGACCCTTATTCTTAAAGGAGTACTCAACGGGACTGTCTCCGGTCATCTTCTTTGATATTTTTTCTTCTTCTCCCACCAGATCCCAACCTAATGCCTCCCCGAAAGGCATCCACCAGGCGATCTACGTCCTCCATGGCCAGATCTCAGCAAGATCCGTCAGCTCCGATCTCGTCTCCAGTTTCTCAGGCTCCTCCTCCTCCGGCAACGGCAGTCGGCGTGAAGCAGTTTAACCTGCTGGTT
>KE505443.1:167601-179821 GCA_000441515.1 Elaeis oleifera
CCCCAACTCGGTTTAGACTTCCTTGCAGGTCCCAGCAGCGACCGTGATCCCCTCGACTCCAGCTTCTCCGACGTCGGCGAAATTCTGCACCAACACCTTAGAAATCAATCTGATTGACACATTATATTTTTTTAGGACATAAATTTATATTTGACTCATTTACTTATAAATTATGTAATTTTTATATCATTCTTGTATTATGTGTCCTTCAATCATTCAAAAATTAATAAGATGATGACACATATTCTTAAGAGTTGAAAATTTACGACATATGTCATTGATGGTTAATTTAAAAAAAAAAATACGATGGATCATCATAGGAGTGGTGATTGATTTGGTGAGGTTGGTATATAGATCGCTTCCTTTTGGATAGACAAGTCTTGAGTCTATGATGTGGAGACATTGAGTGAGAGTGTAGGTGGTTGTTAGAGAACAATAGTATTGAGCGTGACTAAACAAAAAGTCATTTAGATGTCTACTCACTTCTCAGTGTCTTTTTCGATGCTGTAGTTATGTGAGTAATTTTTTGACTTATGGTATCTCGACTATATACAGTGAGATTGTTGTAGTTTGACTGCATATACATTTGGTGTCCTAGTCATATGAGTCCTTGCAGCGCATATTGGCTATAGTAGATTCACTATAAGAGTAGGGTACGTATTTAGATAGGATCTATCAATTTTAGTAGTTAAGGATAGTCTTATGTGATTTATGAAACTGAGTTCTTAAGATCGTAGCTATAGTAATATAATTAACGAAAAAGATTTTTTAAAAAATTATGATTTGAACTCGAGCTAATTAAATTTACATATGACAGACGATGGAGTTTGACAAATTTTTCATAATCTCCATCTTTCGGGATTTATGATAGAAGAGCTGAATCACACGTTAACTACACCTAGAGGTTCTGACTTTTTATTCTACAGAGTTGCCACTATCTGCTGCTAGATATCATTGGTAGATTGTGAGACTCGCGAGAATTAATTGATAGTCAATAATTCTCATTGAGTGAGTTGGAATTGTTTCAATCTATTGAAAAGAGTTTCAATGATATTTATGATGGAGATCATGATATATCTTACTACCAAATAGAATAGAACCTATAGGATCATATACTAAAGGGGTATTGACTTGATCAAATAATTGAATTATGAATTCGATTCACGGATGGACCCAATGATCAATTTGATTGATGATTGGAGTGAGTTGTAAAAGTTACAAGAGAGGACTTACTAAATGTTAGTGAGTTAGATGAAGAATAATTAACAATTATTGTTGAATTAATCATTAATTATTTGATTTGATTATTTAATTAAATAGTGGGCTTAACACAAATTAAATTGAATTTAATTTGGTTCACTTTGGGTCTAGTTCTAGTCAAATTTGGATTTGACTAAACCTAATTGAATTTGGAATTAGATTAGATTCGAACCAAATTCAATTTAGGCTAGAAATTGGAATTCCAATTAGACTGGGATTCTCTCTCTCATCCCATATCCCTAAGATAGGAAGGAGAGGGCGCACAAGAGGGGCCACGCCTCCTCTTGATGCATGTGAAAAATAAGAAGGGAGGAAGAGGGTGCAACCAAGGGTTGGTGTGCGCCCTTTGTGTTGAAAATTGTGTCCTAAAGCCAATTGGCTCATTGTAAATAATTGAATTTTATATATGAATTATTGATCAGTGAATAAAAGTTATTTTGACTTTTTTATCATCAGATGAACATCTTTATTATTAGAACTCTTGTATTGTGATGAAGTCCTTAGAACTATATTATGATCGATAAAGGAGGATTTATCAAATAGTTCTTAAATATGTTCACGATCAAATGATACATCATTAATAGGATGATGACGTTTATCAAGTGTAGGTCATTGTGTGCCATATAGGTTGGTTGTCTTTATAACCAAAGAGTGTAGAGATACTGGTATGGCATACAGATAGGATATAGGAGTATATCATCACTGAATAAGTGACTCACCTGCTGAGCGCTCTGCTATCAAGAGTAGCTCACAAAATATATCGGCATAAGTATCCTTCAGACTTGAGATCACCATAGTGACTTGTAAGTAACTCACTGTGCTTAGGTATCGGACTACCTGCATTTCTAATGTAGTGATGAAAGACTACTGGGTACAGTTAAGTACTTATGAAGTTTGTGTGTAGATTAAGATGGGATTGATCCCTTCGAATTATAGGAGTTAATACATCACTGTATTTATTTAGTAAAATCTTGATCAGGATAATCCATATGATGGATTTGAAAGATTGAAATACGATGTGGATGACTGTTTCAGGATTGACAGTTAAATTCTAGATCACCTTGAGCATTAGGATCAAAGGGATGATTTATGCGGTAACCATATATCGAAATTTTTGAATATTACTTTATAAATATTTGACCTATCCGGACATCGGGTATCATTGCTAGATGGTCACTTCGATTAGTATAGGAAGGAATTTCTAATCTAATTGGATTTAATTTTATTAAGGCTTGATTGGGTTAATTTATCGAATTGGACTTAGATATAAATCTTAATTAGATTAGGATCAGCAGTCTTTTCAAAATTGGTTCGAATCTGATTCGAATCAGATTCGAATTGATCAAAATCTGATTTGGTGCACTTAGCCACTTTTCTCTCCCTATGGGATGACCAAGGTGGTTGAGAAGGGGCTAGAAACAGTTCTCTCCCCTTGGGCATGCACCATAATGAAAGGTGAAACTTCTCCTACTTGGATTAGGATTTCTTATATTTTAGAGAGTTTGGATTTGATTCAAATATAGAGAGTCTTTTTTCTAATATTCAAAGGAGTTTGATTTGATTTAGGACCTCTTGTCTATATAAAGAGGGGTGTGGAGAATGAGAAAAGCAATCAATTATTAGGCTAGGCATGGAGACAATCTCCTTTGGGTGTCCCCTCCTATGGGTGTGCTTCCTTGGGCGTCTCTCTCCCTCTTGGCATCCTCCCTTCCTTTGTGGTGGTGTGTGGGCTATTCTAAGGACTTGAGATCAGATCTTAAGTGTTTTTCTCTTTTTTTTTCAAAGAAAGAGTTCATCCCTCTCTCCTACAGCGTTTGGCATGCATGCAAAGTAGAGGATCCGTGCATCCGAATCTCACGAAGCATATTAATCGAGGAGCTTCTTCAACTTAGATTATTTTTTACTATGAATCAAGATGTGAATTCATAAGTATTATACAAATTTTAATTACTAATCTATTCTACCTTCTTGGCATTCGATGCGATCGGATAAATTTTTTCTTCAATTGGTATCAGAGTCAGCCCCGTATGTTATGATCGCATTGTCAAATTTTAGGATTTTTTTGATTTTTTTTGATTTGGTTTTGAATCAAAATTTTTAATATAATTAAACTTTAGTCTCTTCTGATATCTCTTGTATATTTTTTATTTAGTTTTGATCAGAGTATCGAATCGAAATCTGCCCTTGAATCCATACTGTTGAAAATCTATTTTAACAAAATTTTTTGTGCAGACTTTTATACTGTTTTAATACCTAATTATGCATAGATTTAAATCTATTTTGATAGATTTTTTATGATGTAACTTAATTATAGAATTCAAGTTTAAATTAAGCTTAGATCTGAATTTGTTTGATAAAGTTTTGATTTCAGCATAATATCGATACATGTTTGATCACATCTCTAACCAAATTTTTTTATGCAATCATACATATATTTAGAATAGATTTATATATTATTTATATCTAAATTAATTATTTATATACTATATAAATTTAGTTTCAGATCTGAAATAATGTATCTGATGCGATGATTTAATAGGATTAGATGTATAACATGTATGATATGATCATATTCATATGCATGCCTAGTTGTTTGACAATTTACATGGTGTTATAATTGATTTTTAAAATTAGATTTTAGATCATAGTAGTCTAGTACTTAAATTGAGAAGATCACTAAGTCATCCGGTCATAAGAGTAAGTAGGATTTTAAAGATCCTCTTTTGCTATTCGATGGGGTGCTCTTATGACGTATAGGGATGTCATTATGATCAAATCTCATGATGAAGAACAATAAAAAAATTTTAAATTATTTTGATCATGAATATGTTTAGATTAGATTTAAAATAAATTATGATTAATTATAATTTTAACAAAATAAATTCAAATATAAAATTAGATTTTATGATCTGAATTGTATGATTGCATATGATGTGAAAATCTGAATTTTTATGATACATATGATGTATACATAAAATTGATACATATTTAATTATTAAATATAGTATTTAAAATTAATTTTTGAATTGAAACATATGGTATGCTTCATATAGAATCCTAGTAGAATAGTTCTATAAATTGAAACACATATTTTACACACTTAGTTTGAAATTAAGTTTTTTAAAAGGATCTAAATTTGAGAATTGTAGATCTTAAGACACCTTATAAATCGATGGATAATGGGCTAGCAAGAATTAGGTCATCTAAATGTAGACAGAATTAGAAATAAATATAGACTAATTAGAGAAATTGATTATATCTAATCAAATGTTGAATTAAAATAGGTCAGAATTTCTGTAGATCAACCTCAATAGTTGTAGTTTGATCAAGTCTATATTTTTGACCATACCAATTAGACTATGATCGTAGCTTAACTATTTAGTCCTAGTCCTTTGGCCGATTGAATTTAACTAATCCACTAATTGGTGTCTAAGATAAGTTAAGTAATATTGCAAGGTAATTTGATTGGTGGTTTTTAATTAGGAGTCCGCTCACTTGGCCATTTCGATGGTATCTCAGACAAGTTGAGACAGACCCTCCCATCGATCTCACTTATCTGGCTAATTCGGTAGATCATATTTTGATTAGGTCACTAATTGATTCGAGCTAATTAAATCAGTATGATTGATTTAGATGTCTCTAGACCAGCTTGTATGAAGTTCTCTTCATGACTTGATAAAGACAGTGGGAGAATTTATACTCACATGTCAATTTTTCTCTTATTCTTAAATTACTAAATCAAATCTTCTAAGTTATTAGATCCTTAAAATGATACAATTATAGGGATAACTAGTTCACAGCCTTCCATTAAGGTGCATGATAACGCATCCAATATTCTAAATAGGCATTGGAGGTGCCATATGCTTGATGTCTATTGGGTATTGAAATTATCATTCATTATATGACCACCTTGTTGTGCCCTTCAGATCAATGGTCAGGTTGGTCGAGCCACACTCGGGTTTGGACATTCGTTTGTTAAATGTACTTGGTGTTGTCATGTTAATGGTTGGATCTAATCAAGATTTTCAGTGGAGGCACCACACGCTTGTTGAAGAGATACTTAGGGCAAAATCTAATTGCTAGAATTATTTGATGAAACAATTGGTTAAGAATCTATCCGTGGATGCATTAGATTGGCTGAGCCACATCTGGACTCGAATGTAGTCTGTATGGATTCTAGTATCCGTTAAGGGATTAATGTAATTCTTCGAATTGGAGATAGAGGCTATCAATTCGCATAAAATAAGGAGAGAACTTTTAGACTAAAGTCCATATCTTTAAGATTTAAATAATTCATATACTAATAGGTTTTAATTTTTTTTCGCTGTGGCCAACACATTATCGCTCCGATCGCTGTTGGACAATGACAAGCTTATCAGACCAAATTTTGATAGCTGGTATCGAAAGCTTAAGATCATCGTGAAGCACGAAAGGTTCTTGTATATGCTTATGAATCTCGCACCCAAAGAACCTACTGCTAATGCATCCTATGCTATGAGAGATACTTATATGAAATGGCTCAGTGACCGCACTACAGTGTGTTACATTATGAGGGTAGCCATGAATGATAAACTTAGTCATAAATTTGAGAATGCACGATCCGAAGAGATGATTCAATTGTTGAATGGGTCCTTCGGTATCTCTGAGGATGCTGAGAGACACAAAATCTCCTGCACTGTGTTCAATGTCCGTATGCGAGAAAGAGCATCAGTCATAGATCATATATTATATATGATTGAGCAGATTAAATGCTTAAGCAAACTTGACTTTCCGTTACATGAACAGTTGGAAAGTATGCTATCTTAAAATTGCTACCGAAGTCCTACCTATCCTTCTTGAGTCATTATAGAATGACCAATCCTGCAGTGAACTATCATGGTCTGCTAGAGTTACTGCAGATATTCGAGAAGGGCCATCAGCTCTAGAAGGAGCCGGTGCATGTTGTGGAAGGATCATCTGTAGGTCATCATTTTTTCAAGAGAGGAAAGAAGAAAAAGATGCAAAAGAGTCGTGTTGTCGACCCAAAGCCAAAGTAGGATAAAAAGTCAAAAGTCGACAAAAGCCAGGCAGAATGCTTCTTCTGCAAGAAGCTGGATCATTGAAAGAGGAACTATCCTGCATATATTGCTTTCCTTGACCCAAACAGGCCAAAAAATAAGAGAAACAAGCAATCAGTTACTTCACAAGATACTTATATGATAACTCCTTATAAGTTTCTATATGTGATACTACTACCTGGGTATTGGATACCGAAAGTCTGATTAATATTTGTAATTCATTGCAAAAACTACAGATTAGTAGAAAATTTAGAGAAGGTGAGCGGTTCTTGAATGTTGGAGATAGAAGCTTTATTCCAGTTCTAGTTTTAGGAACTATGCAGCTTATTTTCGAGTCTAGTAGTATTATATTAGATGAGTGTCATTATTATCCTTCCTTTCTGATGAATGTCATCTCTGTAGGTCTTTTGACCAAACTTGGTCTTTGGCTTTTAATAAAGGATGATTTTTGTGATATCATTATGAATGACACTAAAATCATACGAGGACAATTGAAACATAGCATATACTTACTATCACAGCTTGTTGGTGTAATGTACACATCAATAGATAATATCAGCGATACCTATCTTTGGCATTGTAGGCTGGATCATGTGAACAAGAACAAGATAGACAGGTTAATTAAAGAGGGTGTCCTTGAAATTAATGATTGTGAATCATTATCAATCTATGAATCCTATCTATTTGATGAGATGATCAAGTCACCTTTTAAGAAAAAGATGAGCGAGCCAATGATGTTCTAGGCCTAGTATAGAGCGATGTATGTGGACCTATGAATATAGCATCAGAGGAGGATATTATTACTTCATTATATTTACTGATGACCTATTGAGATATGGGTACGTCTACCTTATGAAGTATAAATTTGAATCATTTGAAATGTTCAAATAATTCTACAATGAAGTAGAAAATAGACTGAAAGAGTATTAAAATTTTCAATCAGACTGAGGAGGTGAATACCTCACCAGTAATTTCTGACATATTTAGAAGAGAATGGGATTCTCTCACAATGATCTCTCCTAGAATACCACAACATAATGGAGTGTCAGAAAAGAGGAATCGAATATTGTTTGATATGGTTCGGTCCATGATGAGCTTTGCAACTTTGCCAATCTTCTTTTGGAGATATGCTCTTGAAACTGCCTGCTATATACTTAATAAGGTTTCGAGCAAGTCTATAAATAAAACACCGTATGAGATATGATCAGGACATAAGCCAATGCTCTCACACCTTAGGATTTGAGGATGCCCGACTTATGTAAAGCGTTTAAAGATAGACAAGCTTGGATCTAGATCCAATAAATATTTTTCATAGGATATCTTAAGAAACTAAAGTATACTACTTCTACTTCGTTGAAGAACAAAAGGTATTCGTCAGCAACAGAATAGTTTTTTAAAAAGAAAATCCTTGGAGAAGGAACTAATCCACTAAATTAAACTTAGCGAAGTTCGTGAGGTAGAAATATCGATACATACAGAATCAGATTTGATTGGAGAATCAAATCCAGAGCCTATAGAGGTGCCATTAAGGAGATCCAATAGAGTATCGCATCAACTAGACAGATACTATGATTTTTTGATCCAGAATGATGATCTTGTCGAACTAGATGAGAATGATGAGGATTCGATCATTTATATGGATGCTATGCAAAAGCCTGACTCCCAAAAATGATTTGATGCCATGAAATTTGAGATGGAGTCTATGGAGATCAATGGTGCATGTGTAGAAAAACTGCAGGGGTTTCATGCATACATTTTTAAAATTTTGTAGCAGAATGACTTCAAATTAAATATTTTAATTTATAATGCAAGCACATGATCTGATCCTAAAACACCCTATCAATGGATCTATGGCATGTACATGTGCATTTAAAAATTTGAATAACAAAATCTGTATGATGTGCATGAAAATAATAAAGCAGTAGATCTGATCTACTATAACTAGGGATCCGAACCCAATACCTAACTATGGGTAGTCAAATGCCATGATCGTGAATGTAGAATCAAAAGTTCTCTTTAGTTTCTCACAGCTACACAGCGTGTCTGGCCTTTATGAAATATCCACATGAAGCTTTGGTTCCGATCTACTGTCTCCGAAAGTGCTAGCTCGCAAAAATTGCTTCTGATGGCTGATATGATTGGATCGTCTTCTCCTATCACCTCGGACCTTTCTGAGATTTAAGATGGATTGACAGAGGTCACTGGAGGATGGAGGAATAGCAAAGAATTATCTAGATCTGATATGAAACTCTCTCTCCAAAACTACTCAGCGCCAAGGCTGAACTCTCTCCAAAGAAGAGATCGTTCTCTTCTAATCACATGCCGAAAGCAAAATCGCCCACCCAAATCCTCATGCCAAGACCCCTGGTTTGGCCTTTCTCCTCTTGCTCTATCTCTCAGTGGAAAGATCAGAGGTTCAATGCATAAAAACAACCCTTTTATGGTTGCCGATCAAGGATGATAAGATAGGATAAGTGCCCATTCAAGTTCTAATTCAAATCTCATTTAAACTCAAACCAAGCCAATCTTATCCTCATCAATCTTCTGATCAAAGAAGTGCCAAATATACAAAAATGGATATGGAAAACCATCAGGAGCTTCTCATTTTTGTTGCATAAAAAGAACTCCTCAAAGTGGCCGATGGGTGGAAGGAATTAGGATGAGGTTTCAGTCAGATTTAAATTTTCTTTTAAATTCAAATCAAAACCAACCACATCCTTATCCAAGTGGGTGACAAAGTGAAGTTTTTACTGAAGGAATCTCATGCACAAACAAGTTTTATATGATGAGAAATGGCATGGAGAAGGTAGGTGGCACAAGGGACTTCAATTATTCGAATTTTGAATTCCATTTTGAATTCAAAATTCAAGTTGATTTCAAATTCAAACCAAATTTGATCCAATCAAACTCTATCTGATTAGAAGTGATTAAATCCAATTTAATTTGATCCTAACTCAATTAAGAGTTAACTGGGTTCAAGTCCTGATCAAATCAGGGTTTAATCTCCCTTAGCGATTAGGTCATCCTATAACCTAAATGTATTTGATCTAATTGAATTCAATTCAATTAGACTTAATCTAGACTTTAATGCTCAATCAAATTGATTTAATCAGTGATCTAATTACTGATTAATTCTCCTGTACATCACTGACTCTCAGTGAATTAATTTACTACAACTATTACTCATGGTTAATCATCAATCGCATTGACGATTTTACCCTTGGATGATTCTTAATCGTCGATCCACCATATGATCGGAAAGATACTTCTTATGTATGTGATCTCATAGGTTCGAATCTAAGTTGGTAGTATAAAATAATTTTTATACCAATCGAAGTAACCATCTAGCAATGAGATCTAACGTTCAGATAGATTGAATATGTGTGAAGCAACATCTAAGAACCTAATGGACTATGGTTGCCATATAATTTATCTCTTTGATCCTTGATGCTCAGGATGACTTCAGAGTTAACTATAAGCTCTTGATTAGTGCATCCTAATTGTGTCTTAACCCAATCAATCCTGTGACTACTTACAAAGATTATCTTGATCAAGATTTTGCTAAATTGAAACACATTTAAGTATACTTTCAATGACTTAGAGTGGTCAATCTCATCTTGACTCACATACTGACTTCACAAGTATTTAATTGTATCTAGAAACCTTCTGATCCTGAATTAGAAATTCAGATAATCCGACACCAAAGCATAGTGAATTGCTTGTAAGTCATCACGGTGATCTTAGGTTAAAGGGATATTTATACCCATATCCCTTCGGAGTAACTCTTGACAGCAGAGTGCTCGGGAGTTAGTCACATTCAGTGAGATGTACTCTTATGTCTTACTTGCATTTTTGATAGTGTCTCTATATTTTTGGTGAAGAGGACAACCAATGTACATGGCATACAATGACTTACACTTGATATAGCTATAGTCCTAATAGCATATCGTTTGGTTATGAATTAGTTTTAAGGACTAAATGATATATCCTGTTATATCGATTCAATTAGCCCTAAAGACTTCATCACAGTACTGAAGTTCATAGAAGATGTACACAAAATGATGAAAGAAACCAAATAATATTTGTTAATAATTAATAATTCATATATAATTTACAAATATAAGCTCAACTATTAACAGGCTGTCGAATGGCTTTGGGACATATTTTCCAACAAGTCCCACTTGGACTAAAGCCAATCGGTATAGTATCGTATATCCATCTTCGATTTATGATCTTAAATTTTTAATAGCGAGGGCTTTAGTAAATGGGTCGGCCAAGTTCTCTTTTTCTTCGACCTTCTGAAGCTCAACATCACCTCGATCCACGATCTCCTGGATAAAGTGGTAATGATATAGAATATGCTTCGTACACTGATGGACCTTCAATTCCTTCACCTAAACAATGGCTCCAGTGCTGTCACAGTAGAGCTGGATTGGACCATCAATGGAAGGTGTCACTTTGAACTCGTTGATGAATTTCTTAGCCACACAGCTTCTTTGGTAGCATCGGATGCCGCTCTGTACTCTACCTCGCATATCGAGTGGGCCATAATGTACTGCTTGAAATTTTTTAACAGACAGCTCCATCATTTAGGATAAAATATATCTCGACACACTCTTACTATCATTATGATTTAACTGAAAGCTAGAATCACTGTATCTCACTAGTTTCAAATTAGATTTTTCATAAACGAGCCATTGGTCTTTAGTATTTTTCAAATACTTAAGGATGATTTTTGTAACCTTTCAATGGTTCTCATCCAGATCAGATTGGTATCTACTCACTACTCCTAGTGAGTATGCCCTATCTAGCCTCGTACATGTCAGCCGTACATTACAAAATCTACTATCGAAGCAAATAAAATTCTACTAATATACTCTCTCTCTTGAGAGTTTGTTGGACAATCCTTCTTCGAAAGAGAAATTTCATAGCCTATCGAAAGATAGCTTTTCTTGAAATTCTCAATACTGAACTATTTCAGCATGTTATCTATGTACGTAGACTGAAAGAGTCCAAGCAGCCTCTTAGATCTATCTCTATAGATCTTTATCCCTAGGATGTAAGCTGCTTCTCCCAGATCCTTTGTGGAGAACTGTGGCGACAGCCACACTTTATTTTCTATAATGTAGTGACATCATTCTTGATTAAGAGAATATCATCCACATGCAAAATAAAAAATACAACAATGAAACTGTTGACCCACTTGTATATGCAGGGTTCCTCTGTTAGAATGCGCTATGGTTTCGTATGTGTAGTTTAATTTTTTAAAATTTATACATCAAAATAAATAAATTAAATATTTTAATTTAATATATATATTAGATTTAATTTGAAAACCATGCTTAAGATCTTGACATGAATATGCTACCTTGATCTAAAATCTAAAAAGAAAATAATCGTCAGTAAAATAAAATTGGAGATCAGATCTCCAGACCTTCGGATCTTGCGAATCTCTAGGGTTTCGATTGTAGCCATGCACGCACCCAACCTCTACTGGTATCCACATGGAGATACCTGATCGGAGCACTGAGATCACCGGTGTGCTAGCACCTTGCAAATCTCGCTCCTCAGCCTTGGATTTGAATCTCTTCTTCTAGATCTCGAAGAAGATGATCACTGCACGAACTTCTTCATGTAGATCCAACGGGATTTGAACCAAATCACCAAGAAGGGAAGAAGAACTTTTTTTTTTACTTCTTCTCTCTCTTTTTCTCTCTTATATCTAATCTCTATCAAGTCTTGGGTGTGGAGGTGTAATGAAGGAAGAAGAGTGGGCGTTGAGAAAGGTTGTTTTGTGTCCTAAAGAAGCCATCCGCTCCTTCACGCCAAAAACCTCATGCCCTTCTAATTTTTGTCACACAAATCCTTGAAGTTCTCATGCCCTTTTAAGATAAGAATCCATT
>KE505443.1:223364-235080 GCA_000441515.1 Elaeis oleifera
CTGATCTATTTCAAGTTATGCAGAATTTTTAAGTGCTGAAACTCTAAAAAATTTGCTAGCACGCGAATTGGCCGACTCAATTTTGAATTGAGCTGACCCAGTCCTCTGGTTTAGTCAGCTCAGTGCTGACTGAGCTGATCCAATTATCGCAGGTTGAACAATAATAGTTACTATTCATTGTCAGTTAGCTGATCAAATAGCAGACTTGGTCGACCCGCTGATATTAGCTGGCTCAGTCCAGGGATGAGCTGGTCTAGTTTCAGAATAAATTTTTTTGCATAAATTAGTTATAATTATTATAAATTAAAATTAAATTATTTCAAACCTAAACAGCAAACCCATGTAAATCATATACTTAGTTGAGAATTATGTTGAATCAATTGGATCTAAAATTATGAATTAAAGATCTAATGATGTTCATATAAATATAGGTCTATGGATTAGGTTGATCAGGTCCTTTTAATTAGGTTAGACCTAAGGTTAGAATCAAATGAATTTAATAAAGAGATTGGTTAAATCTAATCAAAAATTGAACTAGATTAAATCAAAAAATTTTAGAACCAATACAATAGTTGTAGTTAGTCAAGTCCATGTCTGATTGGGCTAAGATGGACCTCGATCATGGCTCAATGGTCGAGTCTGAGTCATTAGACAAACCAATTAAAACTGATGAACCAATTGATGTCTAAGGTAAGTTTGATGATTTTGATCGATGGTTATTAATTGGGAGCTACTCGCAGATTGAGTCTCTAACGAGTTAATGGCATATCCCTCCCATCGATCTTACTTACCTAACCAATGTGGTCAATCAACTTTTGATTCGGTTGCTCATTGATTCATGCTAACCCATGCTGCATAGGTTGATCAGTATGACTGATTTAGGTACCAGGATCGGCTTGAATCTAGTCTTCTTTGATCTGGCTTGGTGAAGTCAATGGGAAGATTATGATTAGCTGGTCAATTTTTTTCTTCTCTTAAATTGTGTTAACCAAATTCTCTAAATTATTAGGTCTTAAAATGAGATACTTATGGTGATAACTAGATCATTGCCTCCCATTAAGTTGGATGATAATAGGTCCATGAGTTTGATAATCATTAGAGGCCCAAAGGCCTAGTGTTTATCGGCTATTGGAATTATCATTCATAATATAATGGCTTAGTCGAGTCTCTCTAATGGGTGGTTAGGTTGATCGATCAAAGTCGAGCTTGATCATTTGTTAGTTAGATTCCTGAGAGTGGTCATGTTAGTGATTGAACCTAATCAAAACCTTATAGTGGAGGCCAAAGCCTTCTGATTAGGTTCTGGGGCAAAATTAATTCTTAGAAGTTGTTTGAAAAATAATTGGTTAAGAACCTATCCATAGATGCACATGGATGGGTCGATCAAAGTCAGGCTCGTGTGCAGGCTGTGTAGATTCTAGTATCTACTAAGAAATTAGTATAATTTCTCGGATAGGAGATAGAGGCTATCAATTTGTAAAAATAGTGAGAGAACCTTTAGACTAAAGTCCATATCTTTAGGCTTAACAATTTATATACTGATTAGGTTTGATTTTTTTTGTGCAGTTATGGCCACTACCTTGTCTCTCCGATCACTATTAGATAGTGACAAATTAATGGGATCCAATTTCGATAGCTGGTATTAAAAACTAAAATCATTCTAGAGCACGAACAGATCTTGTATGTGCTAATAGATCTGGCACCGGAGGAGCCTGTCCAGAATGCACGTAGTGTGATATGAGACACTTATCAAAAGTAGCTCAACGACCATACCACGATGCATTGCATTATGTAGGCTACAATGAATGATGAATTCAGTCGCAAGTTCAAGGATGCTTAATCAGAGGACATGCTTTAAATATTGAACGAGTCCTTCGATACTCTCAACGACATTGAGCAACACAAGACTAGTTGTGTCATTTTTAATGCTCAGATGAGGGAAGGAATGTCGGTCATCGATCATATATTATACATGATCGAATAGATCGAGTGCCTAAGCAAACTCGGCTTTCTTTGCATGAATAGCTTGGGAAAGATGTGATTTTAAATTCTTGCCAAAATCTTATCTACTATTTCTCTATCATTATAGAATGACGAAGTCTGTAGTCAACTACCACGGTTTGCTAGGGTTACTATAGACTTTTGAGAATGATCACTAGCTCCATAAGGAGATGGTGAATGTAGTAGGAGGATCCTCGATGGGGCATCTTCCTTTTAAGAAAGGAAAGAAAAAAATAAAATAAAAAGGTATAGCATGCTAGGGGCCAGACCAAGAAGTCTAAGCCTAAGTTCGATCAGAGTTAGGTAGAGTGCTTCTACTGTAAGAAGCAGGATCATTGAAAGAGAAATTGTCCTCAATACAAAGCTTCCCTTAATCCGAACAGGCTGAATAAGAAAAGCAAGTAGTTGCTGGGCAAGATAATTATATGAGAACATCTTGCAACTTCTTTATTGTGATACTATGACTTGAGTATTAGATACCGATAGTTCTATTAATATTTATAATTCATTGCAGAGACTTCAGGTCAGTAGAAGATTTGAGGATGATGAGAGATTCCTGAACATTGGAGATGAAAGATCAGTTATTTAGTTTAAAATTATCAAATTTGTATTCAATTCTCATATCATTGTTCTTAGTGATTATCACTTTTGTTCTTCATTTGTATTGAATATAATTTCTGTAGTCCTTTTGGCCAAAAAAATTATGAGATTTAAAGAATAGTTCTTGTAATATCATTTTGAATGGTGTTACTATGATGAATGGATAATTAAATAATAATATTTATATTGTATCACAACCTAGTGTAATGTACACATCGAATAAATACCCTAGGATAGATGATGTCACAGATATCTACCTTTAGAATTGTAGGTTAGGTCATATTAACAAGAACAGGATGAATAGATTGATCCAAGAAGAAATCTTCAAAGTCGATGATTGCGAATCATTATCTATCTACGAGTCTTGTATTCTTGGGTAGATGACTAAGTCATCTTTTATTGAAAGAGATGGACGAGCCAGTGATGTTCTAAATCTAATACATACTGATGTATATGGATCAATGAATACAAATGTCAGAGGTAGAATCACTATTTTATTATGTTCATAGACGATCTATCTAGGTATCAGTATGTCTACTTGATGAAACACAAGTCAGAATCGTCTGAAATATTCAAAAAAGATTCTATAATGAGGTAAAGAAAGGAAGAGTATTAAAACTCTTTGATTTGATCAAGAGAGTGAGTACCTCTCCAGTGAGTTTCTGACATATCTAGGAGAGAATGAAATTCTCTCGCAATGGACTCCTCTTAGGATGCCACAGCATAATGGTGTGTTTGAAAGGAGGAATCGAATCCTGTTGGACATAATTCAGTCCATGATGGGCTTTGCTAGTCTGCTGATCTCCTTTTGGGGATATACACTCGAGTCGGCTTGCTATGTATTTAATAGGATTTCGAGTAAGTTTATAAGCAAAACACCATATGAGATATGGACAGGGCGTAAGCCGGTTCTTTCACACCTTAGGGTTTTGGGTGTCCAGCTTATATCAAGTATTTAATTACAAACAAGCTCGGACCTAGGTTTGACAAGTATATTTCATAGGATACTCAAAGAAACTAAGAGGTATTATTTCTATTTTACTAATGAACAAAAGATGTTCATCAGTTTTAAGGCAATCTTTTTAGAAATCAAGTTTCTTGGTGAAGGAATAATACCTCTAAGGTTGAATTTAATGAAGTTCGACAGGTAGATGAATTGACACAATCTAGTAAACCTACAGAACAGGATTTGATTGGATCAAATCTTGAGCCCATTATAGATGCACCATCAAGGAGATTTAATAGAGTACCGTATTAGTCGGACAGATACTATGATTTTTGATTCGGGATGGTGATCTTATTGAACTTGATGAGAACAATGAAGATCCGATCATATATATAGATGCGATACAGAGATCCGACTCTAATAAGTGGCTTGAAGCCATAAAATCTGAAATGGAGTCCATGAAGGTCAATGATGTGTGGACATTAGTTGATCCACCTGAAAGAGTAAAATCTATAGTATGTAAGTGGATCTTCAAGAGGAAGAGGGACATAGACGGAAAGATGGAGACCTATAAATGCCATCTGATTGTCAAGAGATATCATCAACATTATGGTATTGACTATGATGAGATATTTTTTCTATGGTAATGCTCATATCTATTCAGATTATGCTTGTGATAGCGGCACATCTAGACTATGAAATCTGACAAATGGATGTAAAAATAGCTTCCTAAATGGAAAGTTGAAAGAAAAGGTGTATATGATACAAGGTGTGCAAGCTTTGAAATAGCTTTCCTAAATGGTATAAGGTGTGCAAGCTTGTATATGATACATCTTGTATATGATACAAGGTGTATATGATATAAGGTGTGCAAACTTTTCTAAATGGATGTAAAAATAGCTTTTCTAAATGAGTCTAAGGTATGCAAGCTTCAGAGATCCATTTATGGATTGAAGCAGGTATCTAGAAGTTGGAACATGTATTTTGATAAAGTGATCAGAACGTATGGCTTCATTAGGAATGAAGAAGAATCCTGTATTTACAAGTAGATAAATAGTTTGTAGTTGTATTTTGTTGTTTTGTATGTGGATGACATTCTCTTAATCGAGAATGACATCTTTGCATTATAGGGAATAAAGATTTGACTGTCGTCTCAGTTCTCCATGAAAGACTTGAGAGAAGCATCCTACATCCTTGGGATGAAGATCTATATAGATAGATCAAAGAGGTTGTTTGGATTATCCCAATCCACATACACTGATACCATGCTAAAGTGGTTCAGCATAGAGAATTCCAAAAAAGGCTATCTTCTGATAGGCCACGAAATTTTTTCGAAGAGGGATTGTCCGACAATCCCTCAAGAAGGAAACGTATGAGTAAGATTCTATATATTTTGGTAGTAGGATCCCTCATGTATGCCATGAGAAGTATGAGACCAGATGTTGCCTACTCACTAGGGGTAGCGAGCAAGTATCAGTATGATCCGAGGGAGAACCACTGGAAGGTTGTGAAAATCATCCTCAAGTATTTGAGAAATACTAAGGACCAGTGGCTCATTTATGGAGAATTTGATTTGAAACTTGTGGGATATATAGCCTCCAGCTTTCAGTCAGATCAGGACGATAGTAAGAGTGCATCAGAATTTGTATTTATCCTGAATGATAGAGCAGTCTACTGAAAAAGTTTCAAGCAGCATACCGTGGCCGACTTAGTATGCGAGACAGGGTATATCGCAGCATCCGATACTACGAAGAAAGCTATATGGTTGCGTAAGTTCATCGATGAACTCAGAGTGACACCCTCTGTCGAAGGTTCGGTCCTGTTTTACTGTGATAGCACTGGGGCCATTGCTCAAGTGAAGGAACCGAAGTCCTATCAGCGTACCAAGCATATACTGCACTGCTACCACCTAATTCGGGAGATCATGGATCGAGGTGACATCTAGCTTCAAAAGATCGATGGAAAGGATAATCTGGCTAACCCATTCACTAAAGCTCTCAATGTCAAGGAGTTCGATGATCACAAATTGAAGATGGATATATAATACTGTACTGATTGGCTTTAGTCCAAGTGGGAGTTGTTGGGAATTGTGTCTCAAAGCCAATCATCAGTCTGTTGACGGTTGAGCTACTTTTGTAATTATATATAATTTTAATAATAAAATTATTAATTTTTCATCATAGTTTTTTTGTACATCTTCTATATGAACTCCTGTGTTGTGATGAAGTCCTTAGGACTATTTTAAATTGATAAAAGAGGATTTATCATTTAGTCCTTAAACTTATTCGCAACCAAATGATGCGCTATTACTAGGATGATAGTGATATCAAGTGTAGATCGTTGTATGCCATATGGGTTGGTTGTCCTCTTAACCAAGGAGTATGGAGACACTGGTATAGCATGCAGGTGAAATATCGGAGTATATTTGTATCGAATGTGACCAACTGTAGAGTACTTTACTGTCAAGAGTAGCTTACGAAGGGTATGGATATAAGTATCTCTCCGACCTGAGATCACCATGGTGACTTGCAAGCAACTCATTGTATTTTGGTGTGAAACTATCTAAACTTCTAATTCAATGACGGAAGGTTTCTGGATGCAATCAAGTACTTGTTAAGTCGGTGTGAGTCAAGATGGGATGGATCCCTTTAGATTTTAGGAGTAAATATATCACTGTATTTCAATTTAGTAAAATCTTAGGCAGGATAATCCATGTGATAAATTTGAAAGGTTGAGATACAATATGATTGACTATTCTAGGATTGACAGTTAAACCCTAGGTCACCTTGAGCATTAGGGTGAAAGAGATAAATTATATGGTAACCATATGCCAGTGGTTCTTGAATGTTGCTTTGCCATTATTCAACTTATTCAGACGTCGGGTCCCATTGCTAGATGCTTACATCGATTAGTTTAAAAATTATTCTTGTGCTACTAGCTTAGATTCAAATCTATGGGGTCACACTCATAAGAAGTTTCTATCTGATCAGATGGCTGATCAACGATTGAGAATTGTTCTAGGATTTAATCATCAATTCGATTGATGATTAATCTGATACAAAATTATAATAAATTAATTTGCTAACGGTTAGTGAATTAAAGAAAGATTGATAAGTAATTGGATTGCTGATTAGTTCAATTAGATTAAGCAATATAATTTGATTCAAGTCTAATTGAATTGGATTCAATTTGATTTGATCCGATTAAGTTATGAGATGACCTAATTACTAAGGATGATTGATTTCTAATTTGATCAGGAATTAAGCTTGATTAAATTCTAATTTAATCAGGTTTGGAACCTAATTGGATTGGATTCAAGTTATTCAATTGGATCTAACTTAATTTGATTAGGTTGGAGACTTATTGGATAAAATCTAAGAGTCCAAAATAGCTTGGATTCCTCCCTACTGCGACCACCCTTGTGTGCATGCCGAGTTCCCAATGCAAATTTAGATTTGCATGAGAGATTTCATGCCTTTCAAAGCTTTGCTGTGTTATCTCAATGCCCACTCTTGATAAAGATCAAAAGGTGGATTGGATGAATTCGAATTTGATTCAAATTGGAGATTAGATAAGAATTTGTTCTCATCCATCGAACCTCCATGCCATCTATATAAACCCCTCCCTTTTGTGCGACAAAAAAGTAAACAAAATCAGCATGAGATTAGGGTTTGGGTATGAGGTCTTGGGTTGGGCAGCCCATCTTGGGCATGTGAGCATAGAGGAGTTCTTTCTCCTCTTGGGTGAGATACCTAGATCAGATCTAGGATTTTTTGGATGAGAAAAAATAAGAGAGAAAGCAGTTCTCCATTTTTTTTCCATCACCAGATCTTCCTTATCTTTCTTTGGTTTTGGAGGAGTCTAAGGGATTCGAAGAAAGTAGCAGATTAGCCATCTACAGCAGTTTCTACATGAGCTAGCACTTTCGAAGAAACAGATCAGCGCAGGACTTCCAGTGGATCAACCATAGAGGTCGGACACCCTGTGCAACTACGAGCAACCCTTAAGTTCATGAGATTCAGATGTGGAGATCTACTATCCATGCTAAGGTGATAAGTTTTGAACTCATACTTGATATACATATGATGTATATTATAGACATGATCTACTAGTACATGTCTAGATGTGATATTGCATGCTGATTTTATTTTTAGATCTTTGTATGCATATATGACATGTTATAAATCCTAGGATAGGTGTTAAGATTAGATCTTAAGCATATTTTATATATTAAATTATTTAATCTATTCTATTCTGCTGCTTAAGTTTTAAAATACATGCTATGCACTTGTTGGTTTCCTTCAATCCTTTGGGGCCGACGTCACCAACTTGGATAGCAGATTAGTTCTTGATTTTTGGATTGGGGTACCTACTGAATCTCAAAGCTAGCAAATTCAAAACTAGGTCTCTTATCTTTTGAAGATATTTCTTCATATTCTTCTCTCGAACTTCGAAGATTCCCTTCACTTATCTGGCCACTAGCTGTGAATCGATATAAATCCTCAACTTCACCTTGAGTTCCCTCATGATTCTGAGTCTGACAATAAGAGCTTCATATTCAGCTTTATTATTGATTGTTGGAAGTCAAACCTCAGGGCATACTCCGCTACAGCTCCTTTGGGTTTGAAATTAACGGACTAGCTCCTGATCCTATGGAGTTCGATGAACCATACATGTGTATTACCTAGAAGTCATCTGGCTCTCTTGACAAACTGGATTCCATCGATGAATCATCTTCATGAGTTGGCTCTGGCATTTTGGATCATCCTGAATGATGCACTCCACAACAAAGTCTGCTAAAATCTGAGCTTTAATGGAAGGCCGAGGTTGGAATTTTATCTCAAACTCAGCAAGCTTGATTATCCACTTCAACAATCGCCCAGAGGCATTAGCCTGATGTAGCACTATCTTGAGTGGTTGATCAGTCAGCACCATAACAGGATGTGCCTGAAAGTACAGTCAGAGTCTTCAGGCCATAATGATGAGGGCAAAGATCAGCTTCTCTAACTTGGTATATCGGATCTCTACATCATGTAAGACTCAGTTGATATAGTAGATCGGCCTTTGGACTTTGTCCTGCTCACGGACCAACACTGTGCTTATAATTGTTGGTGAGACTGCCAAGTACAAGTAAAGTTCCTCATCAGGCTTCAGCTTGCTGAGGAGGTGCTAAACTAAGATATTTTTCAACTCCTCAAAAGAGTGTTGGCATTCTTCAATCCACTGGAAGTTCTTCGATTGTCTTAGGATTTGAAAGAAAGAAAGACAGCATTCTATCGATCTTGAGACAAACTGATTCAATGCTACCATCTTGCCTGTGAGATGCTAAACTTAATATTCTTGGGTGAACTCATCTCTTGTATGGCTTGAATCTTCTTGAGGTTGGCTTCTATTCTTCGACTAAATACCATAAAGCCCAAGAACTTGCCCGAAGTAACTCCGAAGGTGCACTTAATTGGATTCAACTTCATTTGATACTTCCTCAGGCTAGCAAAGGTCTCCTCAAGATCTTCAATATGAATTTTAGAGGTTCTACTCTTGACAAGCATATCATCTATATATATCTCCATATTTCGTTCAATCTGATCCTTGAAGATCTTATTTACAAGGTGCTGATAGGTCACACTTATATTTTTTGGGCTGAAAGGCATGATCCTGTAGTAGAAGGGACCTTGGTCAGTAATAAAGACTGTTTTCTTCTCATCTTCTGGTACCGTTCGGATTTAAATGTATCTCGAAAAGGTATCCATGAAGGTGAGGAGTTTATGCCTTGAAGTAGCATCCACTAACTGGTCGATGGAAGGTAAGGGATAGCTGTCCTTTGGACATGTCTTGTTGAGATCAGTAAAATCGATGCACATCCACCATTTGCTATTTACCTTCTTTATCAGGACAACGTTTGCGATCCAATTTGGATAGGTGACTTCCCAAATGAAGCCTACATCCAGTAGCTAGTCCACCTCTTCGGTTATTACTCTTTGTCATTCGACCACCAAGCTTTTTTTCTTCTATTTGATGGATTGGTGGTTCGGATTGATGCTCAGCCGATGTGTCATTACCTCTAGATCGATGTCTGGCATGTCTACTAGGGTCCAGACAAACATGTCTACATTTTCCTACAAGAAGGAGATGAGACAATATTTGGTTATCTGATTGAGCTTTGATCTGATTTGGATGGTGTGCTCCTTATTGTTGTCATTAAGTGGGATTGTCTCCAAATCCTCTACTGGCCTTCCTCGCTCTTTGGATAGCTCATCCTAGATGTCCAGTCTATGTATTGGGTAGGCTTCAGGAGGCCCCATATCTTGAAGTGCAATGTTGTAGCACTGTCACACCAAGGCCTGATCTCCACAAACTTCATCGACTCTGAATTCTATTGGAAACTTTATTTTAGATGGTAGGTGGGTACCACAGCTTAGAGCGCGTGAGTCCCGGATGCCTGAGGATGGCATTGTAGGCTGGTGGAGTTCGTGTTGGGAAATGTGTCCCAAAACCAATCGTCAGTTTGTTGACGGTTGAGCAATCTTGTATGGTAATTGATTTGTTAATAATAAATATATTTGGTATTTTCATCATAAGCTTTCATCTTCTAATGAACTCCGTTGTTATGATGAAGTCTTTAGGACTATATAGATTCGATAAAGAGAGGATTTATCGATTAATCCTTAAAACTGTTCACGACCAAATGATAGGCTGTTAATAAGGACGATAGCTTCTATCGAGCATAGATCGCTGTAGGCCATATGGATTGGTTGTCCTCTTAACCAAGGAGTATGAAGACATTGGTATGGCATACAGGTGAGATGTAAGAGTACATCATCATTGAACGTGACCAACTTCAGAGCATTCTGCTGTCGAGAATGTCTCTGATGGGATATAGGTATAAGTGTCCCTTAGACCTGAGATCACCTCAGTGACTTGCAAGCAACTCACTGTGCTTTGGTACTGGACTAACTGAATTTCTAATTCAGTGATGAAAGGCTTCTAGGCATAGTCAAGTACTTACGAAGTCAGAGTGTGATTGAGATGGGATTGACCGCTCCAAGAGTTGGAGAAGAATGAGTCACTGTATTTAATTTAACAAAATCTTGGCCAGGATAATCCATCAAATGGATTTGATATTTTGAAATACAATGTGGACAACCTGATCAGAGTTGACAGTTGAACTCTGAGGTGTCCTATGATCATTTTGGTCAATGAGATGAATTATATGGAAACTATATCCGCATGGGTTCTAAGGATGTTGTTCTACACATTCGACCTATCGGTCATTGGGTACCATTACTAGATGTCACTTCGATTGGTACAGAAATTTATTCCTGTACTACCGACTTAGATTCGACCTATGAGGTCACACACATTAGAGTTCATGATCCGATCAGATGGTTGATCAATGATTAATAATCGTTCTAGGGTTAAATGATCAATACGATTGACATTTAACCTAGTGCAAGTGTTGTAGGAGGATCGATTAGTAATTCGATTGCTAATTGATTTAATTTGATTAAGTCAATGGATTGAGATTAAGTCTAATTGAATATAATTTAATTAGATTTAGTTTGAGCTTGATTGGATCAAGTTTAATTGGTTTATTGGATAAGCCAAGTACAAGAAAAAAAACTAGTCCTAGTTCAATTAGGACTTGGGTCAACCTAATTTCTAATTTGATTAAAAATTAAATTAGATTTAAATTATTAAATTAGATTTAAATCTAATTTAATCTGATTAAATTAAATTTTTAATTAGGTTAAGATCTATTTAAATTGGGTTGATCTAATTTTAGTTTGATTTGGTTTGAGAAATCAAATTAAAACAAGTCATAAGATAGAATCCTAGTAAGACTAGGATTCCACCTTGCGCCACATAAGCCCCCCCCACGCCCTCTCTCTTATTCCACGCCTATCCCCTCTTATTTTGTGCGACAAAAGCCCTCTCCCAGGTCTTTCCTACGTCCAAAAGGTTTCCTCTCTTCTTTCATATATGGAAAGTGGTTGTGGATCAAATCAAAGTAGGAATAAGTTTGGATTTCAAATTCTATGAGATAGAGTTTTAGAAATCCAAAACTCTTTCTTTTTGCATCAAATTTATCCATATTTTTTTTGATATTTTTGTGACTTTTAGGGCACACATTGTGCACCCTTTACTGGTGGTCCATGCATGAAAATAAGG
>KE505443.1:244190-260713 GCA_000441515.1 Elaeis oleifera
GCATCAAATTTACTCAGATTTTTTTTTTAGATTTTCATGGCTTTTAGGGCATACATTGTGCACCCTTTGCTAGTGATCCATGCACGAAAATAAGGAGGAGGCGCCCAAGAGTTGGGCACCCCTTATCTTGCCATGTTTGGATAAGCCTTGACTAGGTATTTGACCTAGACAAGGACTCTATCGTATCTCTCTCTATAAAATGAGTTTCTTTATAAAATTTTTGTAGATTATATAGATTTGAGAGACCTTTAGGGCATCTAAAAATCAGAGAGAAAGATCTTTGGGTCGTGGAGATATAATAGACACAAGATAGGGTATCTAGGAGAGAGTAAAGAGAAGAAGAAGAGGGTCTTCTTCTAGGATTGTTAGTTTCATCTCTTTCCTTCCTCCATCTTGAGTTTTTCTGAGAGCGTCTCAGATCTAAAACTCCTCCTCCTACTTCTCATCTTTGGAAAAGCCCAAATCAAGAAGAAAGAGGCACCTGATCAACCATCGAAGAAAGATCAGCGCAGTACTAGCATACTGTGCTGATTTTCTGAAGCAGGATATTTTGTCGAGATTCGTGGGCTCGTGTGGATGACTCCTAGAGACCGGACGTGTGTGCGGTTTGCAACATCATTCTCAAGCCCAGATCAGCAAGGTTAGAATGTCTAACTTGCAAGGTAATAGATCTAATCTATTGTTTAATACATACATTGTTTAACATGTAGCTCATGCTCTATATATTTTAATTTTGATTTCATGCTATGTAATAATCATATAATAGGATCTTAGATCTAGAGATTCTCTGGTTTTAAAAAATAATTTTAATTTATTTTAGTCTTCCGCTGTCTGATCTTGAAAAAGTTTCAAGATCTAACCCTGAAACCCTAGATCTGGTTCCTTCAGTTCGAACCATCAAAAATTAACTTGAGCTTCAGAATGCTTGGGGGATCAACCAGCTATTATAAGGAGAGTTATGACTCCCTCAACAGGCACTGCATCTCGAATAAAGCCTACGAGAGGGCAATCCAATCGCCCTAGGCATTCAGGAGGTATATTCATTTAGGAGAAGGCATCATAGAACAACACATCTATCAAGCTTTTATTATCAATTAAAATATAGTGGACATCATAATTTGTAATATTTAAAGTTACAACTACTGCATCATTTGTAAGAACTGGATTCTTTGAGCATCTTCTTTAGTAAAGATGATGGATTCTTCAGTTCTCTGCTTCTTAGCTGGTTCGACAGATTCCTCCAATTGGCTTCGATGCCCATCCGTTATTGCATTGATTACTCTGGTAGGGGGTCGATCTTCAAAAAGTTTCCTTTGTCGCTATTCTAGTGGGCTAGGCAACCTTTGGCGTTCTTCTGGCTACTTCTGATGATGACTGATAAATCGATCCAGGTGCTCATGCCAAATGAGCTCCTCTATCTCATCCTGAAGCTAAATGCAGTCTTTGGTGTCATGGCTGTGATCGTGATGATACAGACAGTACTTATTATGGTTCCATCGGTTTGGATGAGATCGTAGCTTCCCCACCTGGGGGATCTGATCCCTGACCTCCGTCAGTACTTGGGTTTGGATGGCGTTCAGTGGTGTGTAGTTTGTAAACCTCCTATATGGAGATACATGCCGCTCCCTTCTGAAATTATCCTTTTGTTGGGGGTTCCATCGGAGAGTTTGAGACCTCTGACATCTAGGTGGAGAATGAGAATGCTGTCGATCCTTCGATGGAAATTCCATCTTTTCTTCCTTCATTTCTTTGGCAACCATATCCATCGAGAACTCATGCTTGAATGCTTCTTCTTCCCTCGCGTACTTCTCTGTCCGAGCCAACATATCGGCAAAGTTGTGGGGATAAATCTTCTCTAATAACTAGCAAAGACCATTCCTCTATAATCCATCCTTCAAGGCAGCTATTGCAACCGACTGATTCAAATCGCGAACCTCCAGCATGGTCGTATTGAAACAATTGAGGTAAGATCAGATTGATTCTCCCTCTCTCTATTTTATGTTCATCAGGGAGTTCGATCCTTTTTGCTACCTCCTATTGCTCACAAAGTAGCTCATAAATAATCGGCTTATCTGGTCAAAGGAATGGATTGTTCATGGCTTCAAACTTGTATACCAATGCCAAGCTATGCCTTTCAGAGTTGATGGAAAGGTTCAACAACGGATGGTATGAGTTGGCCCATGAATGAGCATCAGGGACTTGAAACATTTTAGATGATCCAGGGAATTGGTAATCCCATGATAGCTCTTTAGCTGTGGCATCTTGAAGTTGTTGTGAAACGATTCCTGCATAATTCAAATGCTGAATGGTGGGTCAGTGCTGTACCCATCATTGCGTGCCAACATCTGGTGGTAAATTGCTTCAATCTACTCATTCATCTCCCGAAGTCTACGGTTGATATTCACATCTTGGATGGTACAGTTCTCTGAGCATTGTGCAGAAATTCGCCAACTAGGAGTTGAATCATGCCTGGAACGAGGACTCGAAGACTGCCATGTTCTTCATTTGGGACTTCTAGGTCAATTATGGTGAGTCTGTCTCCCCTGCTTAGGGATCTATGGGGGGACTGAAGGAAAACTAGAGCAGCATGTATACTAGAACAACAAAATTTATACAAGTAGCGAAAATGATTTAATCTAACATGCATCTTCTAGATCTTATCTCATAAGATCATCCCTAACATGTTCTTAAGATCTGTATGCAGCAAATAAATTTATATTCAAGCAAAATCATGAAGATCTCATCTTCACCTTTTCATGGGTTGTTATTCACCGCAACTGATGATCGTGGATATCTTTTTTCTGATTCTTTTTTGAGTTGCACAAGCATCCGACCTTTACAAGTATCCACGGAACTGATCTGGGGAAGCTTCTCTTTGTTTCTTCACTAAGAAATCAGCAAGCAACTTCAAAGAAGGAAGAAGATGAGAGAACTTCTTCTCTCAATTTAGCACCCCGGACCTTACATATAGAAGGAAGGAGGAGCCCAGCCTTTGGGCATGGAAACCAAGGACATCCAATCCTTAGGTGTGAGGAAGAGAGGGAGAGAGGGGCGTGGAGAGCTAGGGAGGCTAGGATATTTGGTTTCTTTCTTATGTCTCTAGAGATCACATCTCAAGCCCTTTTTATAGGCCAAAATAGAGTCCTGCATGGTTTAGAAATTTGATCAAATCAGATCTTTATCTCATAAGAAACCCAAAACTAACTCTTACTAAGACTCTTGGGGTGCATCCACTTGCTTTCTTTGATGCCAAAACTAGATGGGGAGTGGACCCCATCTTTCTCTCCTTTTCCTAATCGCAATAGTTCTAGGGTGCGCCAACAGTTGGCACCCCATGGATCCAATCCAATTGGGTTCAAACCCAATTTCTTTAATTTAATTAATGAAAAGAAACCAACTCTTGGCTGTCCATATTACTTGCAATTGATTTGGTCCAATCCCTATTTTATAGGGATTCAAGTCTAAAGAGGATTTTGGATTTACCATGTGCTAGCATAGTTTCCTAAATCCAATAGGATTTCTTAAATCCAAACCCAATTGGAACCATATGAGTCCAACTATATGATTTTAGATTAAATTCCTTATTGTGTGACTCCATAGGTTCAATTCTATCTGATAGTAGGATATATTATGGTCTCCATCAATAATATCATTAAAACTCTTTTCAATGGATTGGAACCCTTCTAATTCAGCCAATTGGTGAAGATATTAGCAAGTTGATCTTGAGTAGGAATACACAAACACATCAATAACCTTGCAAATTGCCTTCTATTGTATAGAATGATAATCTACTATGATGTATCTAGTTTGTGCATGAAAGTTAGGATTAGAAGAGATGCGATACTAATATTGTCATATCAAAGTATGGGAGGCAATTGTATAAATATATGTATCTCTTTGAGTAGATGAATCCAAAATAATTCAATAGTAATATGAGCTTGAGCCTGATGTTTGGCTTCAGTACTAGCATGGGCTATTGTTGGTTGCTTCTTGGCACTCTATGAGGTAGAATTGGATCAAACAAGATACAATAGCCTTTAGCAAAGGGATGGGTATCCGAGTCTCTAACCAAACTAGAATCATAAAAGGCTTGACGATCCAAGGTACCTTGATATTGGATCACCAGATAAAGAGCTTAATTTGTGAAAACAATAACCATAGAGTTATACGGTTTGGAACCATCCATAAAGGCTCAACAGAGAACATCAAGAGCATATTTTGTTTGAGAGAAAAATAATTCATAAGTTGTTGGTGCGACTTCAATCCCCATAAAATAATATAGAAGACCAAATTCTTAATAAAAATTGGACCAAGTTGACCAATCAAATAGGCAATATAAAATCCTTCATTCCCAATGATCACAATATCATCAACAAAGATTAATAAAATAGTGATTATATGATTATGCCATCAAACAAAAAGGATTGAATAAACATGAATGCCAAAAATCCAAGTTCATGAGTAAAAATTTAAGGATTGTACCAGGCTCATGGAGCTTGCTAAAGACAATAGAGGGCTTTGGGAAGCTTGTAGATATGACTAGATATTGGACGTCTGTGATGTCGGAGAGAATCCTAGATGGAAAACTCAAATTTTTCTAAATTTAGAATTTTCCTCCAAATATTTTTCTTTTAACAACCTATATTGAGATTCTTTAATGCCACATTGGAAAAGAAAGATCTTTAAAGCCATATATATATATGAAGGGTTTGTCTAAAGCCACTTAGGGTGTTAAGGTGATCAAGAAATTGTTTTAATATGTGCATGAACTGAACCAAACTAAGTAGGGCATGGGTGCAGGCTAAGCACCTTGCTAACCCAAAACCTTATGTGAACATTGGGCTATGCTTTATTACCATTTTTGAACATTGAGCTCCTAATTATAGGGTTTAATGGGCCTAAACAATCATTTTAGATGGCAATAAAAGGCCATCTTGAGATCAATGCTCAATTTTTTTCTTTAGAGTTCTTCTCTCTTTCTACTTTCTGTTTTCCAATCCCTCTACTTTCCAAGTTTCTATTTTGATTTCTATTTATTTTGCTCATTATTGAAAGGATCTCTATCAACCTCCTTCATGGTCGTGCTCGCAGGTAGAGGATCGTGGTCCCATCTTAGGAGCTTTTTCTGAATTTTTCTACATGATGGATGAAAATATGTCTTAGGATAGTATTGCATATGCTTCCAGATTTGTTAATTTTATTTTTATTATTTATTTTTTGTGATCTTTGGTACTTCATTATAATTCCACAATAAGAGAGTTAAAAATATTATTAGTTTCTTAATCTGCATCTAGAATTTCATAAGCTTTGTTCTAACAATCTAAGGCATAAACCCTCCAAATTATGATTAAGAAGCTAATAGGGTGCTAACATGATTAAATCAAATCTAAATTATACATAATTTCTGTATAATTTACTAAAATTAATTAGGTTAGCATTCTCCAAATCAAAGAATAATCTATTCTATTGTTAAAATATTTTGTTAAAACTATTCTTTTATAGAGTTTATTTACTGAACATAACATTTGATTGGATAATCATAGGAAGTTATTTGAAATCATGAAAATACTAAGTAGAATTTTTGGATTTCTTTTGTAGCTCTATTCTCTCATTCTTCCATTTCTAATTACCTCTCCTAAGTCATTTAGAACCTTTACAATGGATAGTGATGATGCTTCTAGTCTCAAGTCTGAAAAATTTTATAGCCCAGGATTTGTTAGGTGGCATGAATGTTTAAAAGCCTTGCTATAGGGAAGGATATTTTATATCTTGTTTCTTCAAAAAGATCATCCAATATATAAGATAGTTCAATCTGAATCCTTAGATAACCTATTTTGGATAAATCTCCCAAGGAAATTGAATTCCACTATAGATCTAAAATTTTTAGCTATCTTTCAGATGAATTATATAAGACCTATGGGAAATATAAGATTGCTAAAGATCTTTGGTATGCCTTAAAAGATGTCTACATTAGAGATAATGAAGGCATTCAAAGGTTTACCATGATAGATTTTAATAACTTTAAGATAGTAGATAACATGCCTATCAATGACCAGATCCACCTATTTCAAAATTATATTCATGAAATCCATAGGGATGGTTCCATACTAGATGAAACCTACCAAAGTACTTGTATGATGGACATGTTACGATGTTCTTGGTCAAAGTTTGCCCAAGAACTTAGGAGAACCCAAGGTGCACTTAACCTTAGATCTTTCATCCAATCCATTAGGATAGAAGACCAACACTGACTTAGGGAGGTCAAAGAGAATCAATTACAATCCAAGGTTTACTTAACTGTGATTAATTCTCAAGGTCAAAATCATAACTTAAGGCCATCAATTTAGACAATACCAAAACTGTAATTTTAAACCTAAGAATAGAAATTTTAAATCTAAGGGCAAAGGTCCTAAAGGAAAACTTTATCCAATCAATCCGAAGAGAATGAGAAGAATAATAGAAGATTTTAGCATGTTTGTGGTCAGAACAATCATCTAGCTAGTTGTTGACTACTACTATAGGAAGAAAGAGAAGGTCACTACCTACCAAAAGGACAACCAAACTAGCACAAGCCTCAAATTAATATGATAGAGACTGGACCTTCAAACTCTACCTTTAAGTCAGTCTCTTTTGTATCTACTGTTAATCTTACTCAAAATTAGATTGGTGGTTAGATTCTAGTGTCAATGTATATATCTATACTGATAGGGTTTGATTTTTCCCATCAGGACTCAAATAGAGGAAGTATAACTGTAGTGGATGGAACAACTGTCAAGATGCTAGGGATTAGAACTGTCAAGCTGAGGCTAACTTCTAGAAAGATACTCACCTTGCATGGTGTGCAATATGTTCCCAAGATTCGAAGGAACCTAATAAGTGGGTCTTTATTCGTATAGTTGGTTATAAATTATACTACAGTCAAATAAGTTGTAATCTCTAAGGGAGAAATGTTCATTGAAAAAGATTTTGTATCTGAGGATCTATTCAAGATCAATATACTATTAAAAAAATTTCTTCTTCTCATCAATTGTGTGATGAATATTGAGTCCCATAATGTATGGCATCATAGGCTAGGTTGTGTAAATCTTAGGCCAATCATGAAGAGATCCAATCTAAATTTAATTCCTAATTTTAAAATCGATCATAGTGCTAAATGTGAAATATGTGCACGATCTAAGCAACCTAAGAAACCTTTCAAATCTATCTCAACTATGGATATCCAAAAGTTAGAACTTATTTATAGTGATATATGTGACTTAAATAGGGGACCTACTAGAAGAGAAAGTCGATACTTCATGACTTTCATAGATGACTTTTTCAAATACTGTTATACCTATCTCTTCAAGATAAAAGATGAAGTCCTTAATAAATTCAAGATATATAAGGCCGAGACTGAAAACCAATAAGTGAAGAGGATTAAGGTTATAAGGTTGATAGATGAGGTGAGTAAACTTTAAATGAATTGACTCTATTTGTGAAGAATATGAAATAATTCATAAAGTTCCAACTCTATACTTACCTCAATCTAATGGTGTGGCTGAGTGAAAAATTGAACCCTACTGGATATAGTCAATACCATAACTATAAGTTCTAGTGTATCTCAAAACTTATAGGGGGAGTCTCTTTTATCAGCTTGTTATATCTTAAATAGAATTTCACCTAAGGATGGAGAGAAGGCACCTTATGAACTTTGAAAAGGATATATGCCTAGGCTAAGTTATTTTGAGTGTGGGGTGCTAACTAAAGGTTGGAATTCTTGAATTGAAAGAAGAAGATTGGACCTAAAATTGTAGATGCAATCTTTATAGGGTATTCCCTTCATAGCAACACTTATAGATTCTAGTAGTGAACTCTGAGATTAATGGAATTTTAAATAATGCAACTTTCTTTGAAAATATTTTCTTTCAAAACTCCAATTTTAATCAAATATTAATTATCCATATATAATTCCTATCTCTGATTTATCAAATTGTCCTTCTATTTCTCAACCTGATCCTAATCCTCCAACTAAACTTAGGAGGAGCAAGAAAGCAAAAATTGAAAAGAGTTTTAGTGAAAAATATGTTACTTTCATGGTTGAAGGAATATTGGTAACTTATCGACAAGTCATGAGCTCTCTAGAAGCTCCATTCTAGAAGGAAGCTATAAACAGTGAGATCGAATCAATTATTGTACTTGGATTCTTATTGATTTATCTTCTGGAAGCAAACTTCTAGAATGTAAGAGGATCTTTAAGAAAAACTTAGGTTAGATAGAATAGTGGAAAGATACAAGGCACGACCTGTCACTCTAGGTTTTTGAAAAAAAATTGAATTTGCTTTCTTTGACACATATTTACCTATTGCTCATATATTCATGAGCCATGTACTTTTGCTTTAGCTTCTATCCATAAACTATTATTTATCAAATGGATGTCAAAACTGCTTTCGTTCATGGTGATTTAGAAGAAGAGATCTATATGAAACAACTTGAAAGTTTCTCTATACTTGGTCAAGAAATAAATATGTAAGCTAGATAAATCTTTATATGGGCTGAAACAAGCACCTAAACAATGGCACAAAAAATTTGATAGTGCTATTCTTTTTATGATTTCAAATTAATAAATTTGACAACTATCTATATTATAAAAATTTGATGATTGATGTATTTTTCTTTATCTCTACATAGATGATATCCTAATTCTAGCACCTAATATTGATTTAATTAATGAAATCAAAATTTTTATTAATAATTTTGACATGAAAGATCTTGATCAAGCTGATGTGATTTTACATGTGAAGATCATTGCATCATCTGATTCTTTTTATCTAACTCAATCACACCATATACAAAAGATATTGGATAATTTAAATATTCAGATTATTCTCCTATGTCTATACCTCATGATCCTAGTGTTTAATTAGTAAAAACAATGGTAACCTTGTGAATTTAGAAAATATGCTTAAATCATCAGATCACTCTTACATCTAGTGAGTAGAACTAGACTTGATATTGTCCATGCCATTTTCAGATTGAGCAGGTATACCAGCAACTTTAGTATGTCTCACTGGATTACTTTAGAAAGAGTATTCTGGTATCTTACAAGTAGCATATCTTTTGAGCTTAGGTATGTTAGCTATCTTATTGTCCTTAAGGGATATAATGATGCTAATTAGATATCTGATTCTTTGTATATTAAATCTACTTCTAGATATATCTTTATTCTTAACAGTATTGTTATCTCTTGGCAATCTATCAAACAAACAATAATAGCTAGAAGCACTATAGAGGCAGAGTTGATAACTCTTGATATCATCTCTCTTGAAGTCGAGTGGCTAAAAAATTTATGCTCATCTATTACTCTGATACTAACTCCTATACTTCCTATATCTATTTATTATAATTTTAGAGCTGCAATTGACTTTCATAAAAGAAATTTATAAATTATAAAGCTAATAGAGATATAAAGTTGAGATAAAAGTCTATTAGATGGCAACAAAAACATCATATTATAGCTTTAAATTTTATAAGATCTGATCAAAATCTCATTATCTTACTAAAAGCTTAAACAGGACTAAAATCTTTGAGACATCGAGAGGGATGGCACTTTGCCTATAATGGGTCTTTTAATAGTAGAGACAACCTCTGTGATAGGTGATCCCTTGAAAGAGGTTCAATATAGTAAAAAAAGAAGCTAATTGGTTAGTCAAAGAGCATATTTTATACTATTCCAATCATATCCTTTGGTGTTTAGTGATCTTGTGTAGTGGTTAAGGAAGAGCTTTAACTCTAAATAAGATCTAAGGTGGTATTTTCTATTTGATGTAAGTCTACATGCATCTCTAGAGGGGCTCACTTATATGAAGATATCCATACATGGTCGTAGCTATGAGATATGGACTATCTCTTAAAACTCTTATGAAAAATCAAGATACATGTGCAAGGCCATTAACGCACAGACTCATGATGGAGAATTCTGTATTATGCATATAATAGTTGAAATCTGGGTCAAAGAAATATAATTCAAGATCTGATTTACTTCGATTCCTTTAGATAGAAACTATTTACACTAAGTAAGGTTAAATCTTATAAAGATACCTTATTTATTACATAATATAAGCACCCAATAGTCTATATTTTAATTTATAACATAATTTAGTTTATTATTTTAGAAAATTTGAGTTTTGTGGGAGATTGTTAGAGGGAATCCTAAATGAAAAATAAAAATTTCCTAAATTCAATATTTTACTCTAAATTTTTTCTTTTGACAACCTATATTGAGATTTTTTAGTCCCATATTGGAAAAGAAGGATATTTAAAGCCATATATATGTGAAGGATTTGTCTAAAGTCACTTACAACATTAAGGTGGTTGAAGGAAAATTCTTTAATATGCATGCGAATCAAACCATGATGGGGTGCAAGTGTGAGTGTGGGCTAAGCACCTTGCTAACCAAATCTTATTCTTTATATTGCTATTAATATTTGGATAAATTATATTTTTGATCTCTGAACTAAGTCAGATTTTTTTAAATGATTTTTGAACTACAAAAATCTAAATTTTAGTCCCTCAACTATCTGAACTAGTTTAATATCGCCCTCAGGTGTGATTATGTCGATTTTTTCTCATCGAAAGTCTGATGTGGAAAATCTAATGCCCATATGGAGTATTCTTTGCTCACATGACTCAACCAATGATTATATGACTTAAAATATTTTGAGTCATGTTATCTTCTTCTTCCCTAAATGCCAAAATCCATGATGTCTCATCTCCTCAAATCTTCATCTTCTTCCTTAAATCTCTCATATCCCATCTCTCTTCTTCTCATCCCCAAAATCCCAATGGAAAAATAAGAGAAAGGAGGAAACTCTTCCCTCCATGGCCCCATTCTCCTCCTCCCTCATAACTATTTTTTCTTTATTTTTCACTACTCCATCTCACTGAACTCTTCCTACCACCCCTTTCCAAATCTCTCATCTTCCATTTTCTTTTCTCATCCCAAACCCCAATGGAAAAAGAAGAAGAAAAAAATGCCCCTTCCTCTATGGCCCATCCTTCTTCTTTACTTGGTTCTTCTCCTCCATTCATCTCCCATCGCCTCCTCCCAGCATTTCCTACTGAGCTGACATCCATTTCATCTTCTCCTCCCATTCCAAACCTCCTTCCCTCCATGGAGCCATCCTCCTCAAAGAAGAGAGATCGGAGGAAGAAGAAGAAAGGAAAATATGATAGAGAAAGAAAAATAATACCACATAAGTACCATATTAATATTTTTTTAGATTTTAATACCACATAAGTGCCATATAAGTACCGATTGTGCCGCATTGGATTTTCGATGAGAGAAAATCACCAAAATTATATCTGAGAGCAACATTAAATCAGTTCAGATAATTGAGGGATTAAAGTTTAGTTTTTTGTAGTTCAAGCATCATTTAAGAAAATCCAACTTAGTTTCGGGATCATAACATAATTTATCCTTAATATTTTATTATCATTTCTGAACATTGGGCTATATTTTTATTACCATTTTTAAACACTGAGCCCCTAATTAAAGATTTAATTGGGTGAATATTGGGCTCCTAATTATTATAAGGTTTAATGGGATTAAATGGTCAGATTCATATGGCTATAAATGGTTGTTGCCCAAAGGTAGCAACCCAAGAGGAGGGGGGGGGGGGTCAATTGGGTTCTTTAAAATTTTATCAAATTAACCTTTAAAACAAATATGTGCTTCTAGTTAAATCAATTCAAGTGGTTGTGATGAATATCAATCAAGTAGCAGTGAAATCAAGATATATGATATGCTATGCAAGAATTTAAAGCTAAGCTAAATAAGTAATAAAATAAGTAAAGCAAGAAGCAAAGGCACAACATAAACACATAAAGATTTATAGTGATTCGGTGCAACCTACACCTACATCTACTCTCTAATTTTTTTAAAAAATTTACTATAATCCCTCTGATTATAGTGTGTTTATTTTTTCAGACGCATAAACAAATTCAGCTAATTTTTCAGGATCACCAACCACAACCTTACATTGATAGTTTTTCGGACTCACTATTAACTCAGTTAATTTTTTGGGATCACCAACCACAACCTTATACCGATAGTTTTCAGACTCACTATCAATCCAATTAGTTTTCGGATTCACCAACTAAAATCTATAATATCTAATTTCAAGCTTGGATGGGCCTAACCCTAAATTTTTTTTCAAATAAATTGTAAAAAATTAAATATAAGATAGAATTTTAGTACAAAAAAAAAAACAAACTCTTTTAAAGCATGAAAAAAGAGCTAAATAATTGATCTTTTGAAGCTTTTTTTCTCTTCTTTAAAGCTTGAGAGGATGCTTGAGATGTTGTGGATGATAGCTCTTGAATACCCTCTGAAATTAATGCTCAATCCCTCTTTTTTCTTTCTTTTGATGTGCAATGTGGCTCACCCAATTCAAAAAGATTTCTCTTTAAACTCCCTTAATCTTGCTTTCCAAATATTTCTCTAGCCTTAAATAAACTTGGAGATGGTTGGAGAAGAAGTTCTAGCCATTGAAAGTCTTGAACTAGCTATTAGAGTAGAAAAATAATCATTGGAGGCATACAAAAATCTAGCCATTATAGGCTGTCCCGTATTATGAGTCGACTCATTTTCTTCATAAGTTGTCTCGACTTTATTTTGAGTTAACTCAATTTATTTTGAGTCGGCTCAATATCAGACCTACAGAAACTACTTTCTGTCCTGCAAATAGAGTCGACTCATCTCAGAAATGAGTCGACTTGTCTATATGTCAGAACTATTTAACGTATCAGAGTCGACTCTTCTTCATCAGAAGTTGACTCCTCTTGGCCAAATATGAAAAAACTCATTTTTTGAAGTACTTTGGCTTGACAACTTAAGGAGATCTTTTCAATGGAATATTTTTTTAATTTGAACACCTGAAAATACCTACATACATTCTTGAAACACATATTAGTATCATTTATACTCAATATTTTGAAATCATCAAAATCAATCTTAGAGTCAAAAATCCTTTCTTTTTTGATGATGATAAAACTTTGAGTATATACATAATAAAGTCAAATAATGTGTTTCAATGTATTTGTCAAAATGTATCATGAAGTATAGATTAAACACATGAATGCACACTTCATGAATATTCTCAATTAGTCTTTTAGTTCATTGCACATAATTCTTAAACTCATATCAAATAATATTTCAATTCAAATCAGTGAGTATTAAGATTTCAAGCATTAAATTGATGAGCATCTTAAGAATTAATTCATTAAGCATATACTCAACATTCCTCTCTTCTTTTTGACAGTAGCAAAAAGCTCATGGGAAGGTCGAAGAAAATTCATCAAAATCAATTTAAATGTAAGAATGTATCAAAATGAGAGATGTATCATCAAAATGATACCAATTTAGAAATCAATTCAAATGAATCATCTCTCTTTTAAAAAGTTATCTTTTGATTCAAAATAATTTAAATATTCTTCTTTTTATAACTTAGCTTGAATTCAGATACCAATAGCTCTCCTTCTTTTTGAATGAATATGAGTCTTTAATCAGATTTTGAATAGCTTGAAGAGGAATAGAGCTTTTCAAAAGATTTGAACATGAAATCAAGCATAATATGTACTTCAATATTCAATCTTTTCTTTCCTAACAAAATTAGTCATTTAAATTTGAAAAAGGCATGTATTGGGAATGTATCGAGCAAACCAATGATAGTATCAAAGCAAATGAGAATTACTTTTTCAAATTCAGGTCTTGAGTAAAACTACTTTGGTAAAGACTTTTCAAGGCACATCAAAAATTCTATATTATATTTAGGCTTTCAAGCATATTTCAAAATTTGATGTATCAAGATCATTTCTTAGAGTAAGAAATATTTCAAATTCAATTTAACTAATTAATTGTCAAGAATGATTTGGCAATCACGTTATGCAAATCAAATTGAATAATTCAAAGTATATGAAAGCTCAAAAATATAATGCAATTAATGTTCATTTTTCTTAACATAAATTATTCAAATTTTCCATCAAATCAAGATAAAATACAAAAAGTATTTCTTCCCCTATTTTTGAGATTAAATATGAAAAAAATTATTTTTTAATATTTGAATAATATTTTCTCCTCCTGTATTTGATAATAAATACTAAAAAATTTATTTTCTCTTGATTCTCCCCTCTCTTTCAAATTGTGCATATTCAATTAATTTTAAGGAAATATTTTTTAAATTTCTCCCCCTTAATTTTATAAATAATGCATAATTTCAATAAAAAGATATATACAAATGTAAACATCATCAAACATATTCAATTTTCGAAAGAAAATCAAATTACAACACATCAGTACATTCAAAATGTATGAGAGCTACATGTATCAAAAAGATGGATTGCTCGAGAAACTAATGCACTAAGAAAGAATACTAGCATCATGAGTTGACTCCCTAAGTCCAAGAGTCAACTCCTCAATGCAAAAAAAAAGTTCGAAAAATTTTGATCCAAGAATAATGACTCAAATTGAATAGGGATCAATAGCCAAACAAATCAATGTTTAAAAGGGATATTCTAATTGATTTGGAAGATCAAGAATCAATTGACTCGAGGGTTTGGAAACATGCTGAATTTAAATAAACTTATGCTTCTAATAATCAATATGATACTTAGATTAAAAGAGCATATTTATCAAAACATTCAAGCATTCAAGTTATGAAGTACGATCATTATAAGCATAGACGAATCATTAAAATCAATTAATGATATAAAATAATGCTACAAGAATTTGAGTCTTTCACGACATTTAAAAATTGTAACATCGTAGAAATATAAATATTTTGGCGACATTGTAAAACATCGCTGATGAGATGGATCTTATATGACGTTTGGGTAAATGACGTGGATTGTAATATTTTTGCACATCGTTTCAAACTAAAACGTTGTGTTTGGCCTAAAAACAATTTCATAACCGTGCGCCCTCATTTTTCTCCCATGCACCTATGCTTTTTCCTCATCTTTTCGTGCACCAAAACAACCCATGGCACTTTTTTCCGTTTCCCATTTACCAAACAAACCCACGGACGTTAAAACCCTTCAATCTCTGAAATCAAAAATAGAAAACCCCAACAATACCACCTCTCATCAACACGATGCACACCGTGGCCGTTCATCTCCACTCACGGACCGCCATTCACCTCTGTCATCATACATCTCCTCTCATGGACCGCTGTTCACCTCCTCTCACCATCCTCCGTTTGTCTCCTCTCACCCATACCACCGCCGTTCACAGTCACCGACCTCCATTCGACTCCGTTCATTGCTGACCTCTGTGGTCTGTGTCGGACTTTCCATCTATCGGCTATCGTCGTCTTCTGATGCGAGGTGTTGTCTTCCCCCATCGGCAATCAGCTTCTATCTTTCTTAGAAAAGACAAAGCCTTCATCTTCTTCTTCCATCGCCGTCGCCATCGTCGGTCTTCCCATCTTTGCTCGTCATCATCGGTCTTCCCATCTTCGCTCGTCGCCATCAACATCACCATCATCGGTTCAGGTATTGCTTGTTCCTTAATTTAATCAAATATATATAGTCTTTCTCTGTTCATTTCCTTATGTAATTCTTTCTTCCCTGTATAATTCTATATGTCTCCGGAATATGTTTGCTATAAAATTTACAGCTACTATATCCATCTTAACATCACAAACTTTATTTTTGTCTTGCAAAAGGCGTTGCATCTTGATTGTGGCAGCATCAATGATGCTTTTGCTTGGCATACTTGGTTTCTTATGTAATTTATCTCCTTATTGAGAAATTTATTACTTTTAATTTGTAGTAGTTCATTTTCTTTGCACCGGTTCACTTCTTTTACATTTCTCCAAACACAAGAATGAATCTTCTTGCACTTCAACTTGGAATATACCACCATTTTATCTTGATCTGTAGCAATTCTTCTCAGGTGCTTTTAGTTTTTTTTTATCACAAACATGCAATTTATGTGTAAGCTAAAAGCTGCATACTTTTATTTGGAGATAAGCTACGGGTTAACTTAACATATGATTTTTTAAAGGTTTGAAATTCTGTGTGCCTGTTTTGCTTTTTGGCCTTTCAGATTTATAATGAGCGGTTAGCTCCTTGTGGCAGTTATCTTCATTCTCTGTGGATTTCCCATGATCCTCGATAAGTAGGAATCTCATTCTACACTTCCCTGTCCTACTTGTATGCATGTATATGGGCAATACATACATGTATAAATTTGCACATGCATAATACCTATGGTGTGCACACATACATGTCTGTACTTGGTACTTAAATTTAATACTCGCCTATCTACAAAATTGCAGCTTGCATTTGTCAGAGACTATCTACAAAATTGTGCTTTTCAATCTTTGGACTATAAACCAGGGGATTGAACATGATTAGATCTGCTTGGATGAAGTGTAGATGTGCTTTTTATTATGTGGTGAATGCATAACTTGGTGGCTCCAAACAAATTTCATAGAATGACAATAATGTTTGCCATGTTGTATTGATCCATATGTTGTATTTTT
>KE505443.1:261291-272381 GCA_000441515.1 Elaeis oleifera
CCTTAGGGATGGTATACAATATCCATTATCAATGGTGAAGTGAGAAGACGTGGGAAGAGAGGAGATGAGAGAATATCTATATGAAAAGATAGATATGGCCATGCTATTTTGCTGTCGATGTGACCTCTAATTTCACTTTATGTAGATTTTTAAACCCATGACCCGATCCGATCCGAATTAGACCCGAATCGGACCCGCATTTCATGGATTGGGACTGGGTTATATATGGACCCGACCATACCCAAATGATCCAATGGCTCAATAAATTCGGCTATGGACCCGACCCGATCCGATCCGATTTTTATTGGGATGGGTATGGGTCCAATATCAAGACCCGATCAAGAAACCAGGTCGGGTCGGGATCACTCAAGATCCGGTCCGACCCAACCCATTTGCAAGCCAATTCGATGGAGGTTGAGAAAAGATATGGAAAAGCTTGACATTGCATTAGAGGTAGTCCCAAACAGAAATACTTGTTAATGAGGGTCCCTAAAACCAACCATCAATAGATGGTGCTAGGCTTGGTGGTTGTATATTATGATCTTACATGTTCTCAAATGATGACCATGGCCATGGGAAGCAATACCACAATCATGTTCTCGAATAATGGAATCTATGATGGGCAACTTATGTATATCAAAGTAATAGGTTAAAGACCGGTAATGATAAGATGGCCTTGTTGAGGTTGTTCTTGCTCATCTCTACCAAATTAATATCTTAAATGAAGTTTGAACTATAAAATGAAGTTACAATTGATGTTTCATGTAGTAAGTTAGCTGTATAACCAAGGATCATGGTACTAGTATTGGTACCGATACTAATATCTGTACCGATGTTGGGTTGGTACGGTACCGTACCGTATCATACCGTGCTGACACACGGTATGCTCCGATGTACTGGTATAATTATTTTTTTTGTTTTGTTTATTTTTTTTGGAGTTTCCAGCCTGGGATACTTATGGTTGCCTTTTTATCTATCATTGATATAAGACCTTAAAGCCATACGCTCATAGTTGCTATCTTGAGCCATGTCAGCATCCATTACAGCAATATTCTGTGCACAATGAAATATTATGTGGGGCTTAAAAAGTATCGAATAACTTAAAAAAAATATCAACTAACCTTAAAGTAGTATCAATATACTAGTAGAGAAATATCAGTATAAGAATAAAAGTATCCAATAACTTGAAATAGTATTAGTCTATTATAGAGAAGTATCAGATAAGAATAAAAGTATCAAATAGAAAAGTATCATATAGCATTATAAAAGTACCAGATAACTTTAAAGAAGTATCAATTTAATCCAAAAAAGTATCAAAAATCAGAATTGCTAAAGGTAGTATCAGAAAACTATAATGGTATCAGAAATCACACCCCCACCCTCATGTGTTGGTCGGTACGATTTGGTTCGACGCCGAACCTAGCCGAACCATGCCATACTGTCGGAATTTGGGCGGTATGGGTCCAAACCGTGCCGAACTGCCCAGTGTGCTGTTCGGGATGATTTTTCAAATTAGGTTCGAATCGGATCGACTGGCTGTCGATTCGGTTCGATATGCTCCATACCGAGTGGTTTGTCTCGATACGGCATTCTATGTGTATAACTCAATTCACTTATCCTAACAGTAGGATTAGATGCAACAAGCATAGCAAAATGGCCCACCAAGTATTTTTTTCTTGTTTGTCTCATATCTGATGCCAGTCTGATGCACTTTTTTCTTGTTTGTTTCAAATCTTGTTTGGCCCACCAATGCATGGGATTTAGATTTTATCTAGTAGTTTTGATGGGCCCCTTTGCATGAACTTCCTTGAGTCCTTTTCATATTTAGTTCTCTACATTTCCTTAAAGCAACAATAATCATACCACTTAAGTGTCTTATTTTATGAATTTTTTCCCCCACTTTTTGGCACTATGTTTAGCTAGTATAGCATTTTTCCTATTTTCTTGCAAACATTTGGAGGTTTAAATTCAGACCAGCCCAATACTTAACTTGAATAAATAATTTATGTTTTCTGTGTTAATGCCTGCTCTGCTGCTCTTCTGTCTTTGCCCTTTTTCTCTTGCCATTTCTTTTGTAAAGACGTGATTTAAATGGTATATTTGCTGAAGTTTGTTTAGATTTTAATGATAGGTATTTGCATATAATATGGATAAGCATTGGATGCATTGTGTTAAGTTCTCTCGCGAATACATAGAGGGATTGTCAAATCATTTATGACTTTTGTGGCTCAAAATAAGGGCAAAGATTGTGAAATTCGGTGTCCTTATTCGCATTGCTTGAATATTTATATGGAGCCTTAAGAGAACGTCTTCGATCATCTATTGAGATTTGACATGGATCAATCATACACTTGATGGATATTTCATGGTGAACGGATAGAATTTCAATTCTTCAATAATTGAGATAGATTTTCATTTGTAGATACAGAAAGTGATGAGTTAGGCAATGACTCAAATGAGAATGACGATGATGATGGGATAAGAGACTTGCTACATGATGTCGGTAGTTTTTTTAACGATTGTTTATTGAGAAAACTTGGAGGCTTCTACAGGTGCTAGCCGTTCTTATACCGATGCCTTTCATGATTTATTGATGAAAGCTACCGAAGAGTTGTATCTGGGATGTATAAAATTTTTAAAATTATTATTTATTGTAAAGTTGCTCCATTTGAAACTACACAATAAATAGAGTAGCAACTGTTTTGATATGCTATTGTCATTACTAAGAGATGTCTTGCCTAATGGTCAATCCTTGCCAAAGTCTTACTATACAGCAAATCACTTTCTACAGAACTTGAGCTTGGATTACGTGCCGATACATGCATGTAAATACAACTGTGCTATCTTTTGGAAAGAGCACGAAAACTGTGATAGTTGTCCGAAGCATGAAACATCGAGATGGCTGATTAATGATGGTACGAATAAGAAGATCTCTTATAAAGAGTTACAATATTTTCCATTGAAGTCTAGACTGCAATAATTATTCATGTCAAAAAAATGGCTAAAGAAATGAGATGGCATAAAGATAGGCTTAGAAGTGAGAGGAACATCATGATTCATCCGTCTGATGGTGAAATTTGGAAGAGCTTTGACAAACAGTATCCAGAGTTTGCTAGAGAACCCCACAATATGAGGCTTGGCCTAGCAACGGATGGATTCAATCTATTTGGTAACATGTCTAATGCCTATAGTATGTGGCTTGTTGTTTTTTTGATATATAATTTACCCCTTGGATGTGCATGGATGAGTCATTCTTTATGCTGTCGCTGTTTATTCTGGATCTGAAAGCACAGGGTAGAGACATTGATGTTTACTTAAAGCCATTAATAGATGAGTTGAATGAGTTATGGGATAAAGATATTGATGTTTTCGATGCTTCATACGGCCAAAATTTTCGAATGCATGCGGTTCTATCGTGGACTATTAATGATTTTCCAGCCTATGGTAATATTTCTGGATGGGTCACTAAAAGGTATATGGTATATTTGTTTGTAATAAGCATATCCCTTCTCATAAATTGAGAAGCAAGATTGGTTACTTAAGCCATCGGTGTTTTCTTCCGGATGACAATGCATGGAAGAAGAGCAAGAGGTTTGATCGCAAGATGGACTATCGACCCTACCTATCTTGCCAAATGGAGATGATGTGATGCAACAACTATCCCATTTGAAGAACATAGACTATGAGAAGCATCCTAACAATAAAAAGTGATCGAGATCAGTAGAAGAGTTGAATTAGACAAAAAGAGTATTCTTTTTGAGTTGCCATATTGGTGTAAGTTGAGATTGAGGCATAACCTTGATGTCATGCATATTGAAAGAATATTTGTAACAATATCTTTGGTATCTTATTAAATATTGAAGGTAAAATCAAGGACACTATCAAGGCTAGACTCGACTTGGAAGACATAAAAATCTGAAAGAAATTGCACTTGGTGAAGAGAAATAATGGGTCCTACATAATTCCTTCTGTATGCTATACAATGTCGAACACTGAAAAGAAGAGTTTCTATAAATTTCTTAAAGAGGTAAAGTTTTCGGATGGATATGCATCTAACATATCTCGATGTGTTAATATTGAGAAAAAGAAGATTATGGGACCAAAAATCCATGATTGTCATATTCTCCTATAAAGTATTCTTCCAATAGGCACGCGTGGAATCTTGAAGAAGGATGTGATAGCTGCATTGATGGAGTTGGGTAATTTCTTCCGTCGAATATGTCGTCGAACTTTGATTATGGATAACATCGAGAAGATGTGTACAGACATATCCTTGATATTGTGCAAACTTGAAATGATTTTCTTGCCACTTTCTTTGATGTGATGGTATATTTGGCTGTTCATTTGCCAAATGAAGCCTTGCTAGGTGGATTAGTGGCATATCGATGGATGTATCCAATCGAGAGGTATCATAGTAACTTCTTTTAGATCTTGAATTCTGAATTTAGATAATTATTTATATTATGTAATTATTATAAATTTTAAATTTAGGTTCTTTGGCTCTCTAAAGAGATTTATTCGAAATAAAGCTCATCCAGAAGGATCTATTGCTGAGGTGTATGTAGTCAAAAAATGCTTAACATTTTATTCTATGTACCTTCGAGGTATCGAGATTCACTTTAATGTGGATGAGCAAAACAATGATAAAGTCGATGATGGTGACATAACAATATTTTTTCAATAAGTTAGGACATTTGGAATAACTCAGTTTGTTTCCTACCCAAAGAAGAGCAAGATATGGCTCATTGATATGTGCTTACCAATTGTGAAGAGATGGAGCCTTATTTTGAGTAAGTTCTTACTACTTAAATTTTATTATTAAATATTCGATATAGAGATGTGGTAGTAAATGATACCTCTTTGTTAGAGAGCATAAGGTTGAGTTGATGGAGCAAAGTTCATTAGATATCGAGAACAGATATAGAGAATAATTTCTTTGGGGATAAAGCATCGGGTGAGAATACAAACTCTACGAGATTGTGTGCATACATATTGTATTATCATATATTCAACTAATATGAATTATTTTACACAATGATAGATAGCAACATTATACAGACCAGGCGAGGGAAGTGTAACCAAGTCTTTATATGCGTTAGCATGTGGACCTCATATTTTGATACAAAAGTACTCGAGATGTATTGCAAACGACGTGCAATTCTACATTGAAGTTCGTGATTTCTGTAGAAAGTCGCAAAATAGTGGTATTGCGGTAAAAGAAAATCATGGAGATGATATCATCGATTTCTTTGGGGTATTAATAGACATTATTCAATTGGATTATATCAAGGGTAAAAGTGTTGTTCTTTTTAAGTGCAAGTGGTATGATCTTGGGTCCAGAAACGCTAATGTCAAGATTGACGGAAATGTGCAAAGCATAAATATACATAGGTTATAGTATAAGAATGATCAATTTATTGTTGCAAACCAAGCGAAGCAAGTTTATTATTTACAAGATACAAAACTGGGATAAAACTGGCGTGTTGTGCAAGAATGTCAGCATAGACATGTGTATGACATCCCTATTGGTACAACAATAGAAGAAGATTCTGATGATGAAGAGGATCTTGAAATGACTCCTGTAGATATTGAAGAATGTTACATGGAGTCATTAGATAGAGATGATGTCGAACCTGATGCAGTAGATGACACTTTGTTAAATACAATGCGAGGTTTGCATCATGAAGTAAAAGATTTAGCAACAAGAGATGTGAGAATGAAGATAATACCTTGGCAAAATATTGCACCGAAGATGATAATCAATAGAATGATGATGACAATGATTGTGATAATGATTTATTTGATTCCCAATTGCCCAATGTCATTTTTATTTGGTTTAGCTGCTTTGGTTTAGTGCATTTGTCATTTCTTTAATAAGATTAGGAAAAGAGGTTTGTTTGCTTTTGGTTGTTGAGTTACTTTTGCGCTTCTGATGTACTCAAGAGCACTGTCTCTCTCTCACTTGAGTCTTAGTTTGAAATTTGACAGTTTTGATGTTATGATCCCTTCGCTTACGAGATTCCAGGGGATGTTTGGTAAGAGAAATTTACTGAAGAATTTGCTTAAAAATCTTTTTTCCCAAAACCAAAAAAAGTTGCCTGAAAATATGTTGCTGTCAACGGTCTAGACTTTCCAACTAATAAAGCCATGCTGTCTGAACCAGGAACTGGAGGCACGGTTCTTAAGTGTCAATGCCCAGCCCAGTGTGCATATGTGTGAAGTATGTTAGTGTTACACTCCAAATAAAATCCTACATACATGATGGTTTTCATCAAAACTTAATTATGGTTATGCTTGATTGACTGGTGGGCTGAAAACATCAAGAAGTGAGTGCTGGAACAAGACAGGCCAATTTGGATGAACCACAATCTTGTGCATGTTGTGTTGAATTTTCGGTTTGGTTGCATTGTTATTGCTGTGTTGAAATTCATCCTCATCCCATTGCTTTGCTGTTCTAAAGTTAACAAAGAAATCCAAAACATGTGACCGTGCATATCTGCTGCTATGAACATAAATTGACATTGATTTCATTGGACTTCATGATTAGCTGTGCAAGGAGTTTCATGAGGTCCAGCTTCTACCGTACCCAGTTTGAACTCTAGGAATTTAATTTTCCTTTCTTCTTTAAGTTGCCCAAAGCTCGAAGTTGTAAGCAGACAAGGCATTACAGACATGGGTTAGCTCCATTGTGAGTCCTACTATGACAAATTACACATGTACTACTTTTCCGATTTAATTATAGACATCACATCTTATTAATTCAACAAAATAGTTCTCGTTCCCTAACAGTAGCCATTCTTTCCACATACACTCGTCCAATATAAAAAATCATGATATCTGCACCTTTTGTTAAGGATTCTGGAAAATAAGTTCCAGGCAACTAAAATTCACCTACATTTTAACTAATGCTTGTCACCAATGATCTAATTGATCCGTGATCCTTTGCATGACTAAGAACTCCAACAAAACTAGAATAGAACAGTTTACAAAAACATTTCAACTCCTGCATCTTCATGGACAGGCCAATTTGGATGAACCACAATCTTGTGCATGTTGTGTTGAATATTTCAGTTTTGGTTGCATTGTTATTGCTGTGTACTTTACAAAACCAAAACAACAATCTCAGACAAATTGCTTAGCCATGACACCATGGCCAAACGTATCTAACTAACAAGGCCCTCACAATTTACAATCTCTATAATGATGGGGGCTTTCAAATGGTGAAGAGCTCATACCAGTAGATACTAGTAATGGAAGATACTAGTAATGATGGGGGCTTTCCATGCATATCTGATGATATGAAGATATATTGACATTGATTTTATTTGACTATATATTGCAGATATTCTCATGGCACCAGGATTGTCTAAGAAAAAAAAAAATACCAACAGCCGTCGATCTAGATCCACCGCATCCACTTAACAGCCATCGATCCAAGAATGATCTTGCCGTCATAGTTATGGTCAAGGTACCAGCAGCTTCTTCAGAACTATGGTACTGTGGCTACACTACCTTCCCCTCAGTTGCCACTAGCCCATGTTCCACCAATTTTTTTAGATCTGACACCAGCAGAAGTCATGCCTTCAGCTCAATCTCTGGTTGATGTTGTGCCTCCTCTATCTAGGTACTAGTAGCTTCTTCAGAGTCATGGCACTTTGGCTCCACCACCTTCCTCTCAGTCACCATCAGCCCACATTCCATCAGCTTCTCTAGATCTGACACCAGCAGAAGTCACACCTCCTGCTCCACCACCTTCCTCTCAATCGCCACTAGTCCATACACCATCACCGAGCCAGAGCCTACTAAGCATACACATCCTACCATGGACTTGACTCCTGATGTTAGCTCTACAGGTACGAATTATTATATACCTATTTATATTCAATATCATCTAAATATTTTAAATTAATATTCTTATTGTTGCTTGCTTATCTGTAGGATTCATGAGCATGGGTGGACGAAAGAAAAGAGGCCGTACTAGAGGGGTCGGGTTAAGTCAAATAAACAAAGCCTTTGGTAATAAAATGGAGATCAACATCTCAACGAAAGAAGGATGACCCACTAATGCTGTTCAATCCGCCAAGCTATCAAATAAGCTTAGTATGATAGCTCAAAATATCTTGCCTGTCAAGCCTAGATGAATCAAATTAATAGAGGAAGAGATGCAGATTGCATTTGACAAACTAGAGATAAGTAGAAATTATTGTAGTTTCATTTGTATTCTATGCATATTTGTTAACTAGTACTTAATACTTATTTGCAGCAAAAACTAGATGTCAAGGGTTTAAGGATGGATGAGGAAGTTTGTACTAGTGTCAAGAAGCTTCTTTCATTGAAGTCAAAGGATCAAAGGTACCGACTATATATGTATTATCTTAACCATGGAAAGGGCTCAAAGTCAAGTACTGTGACCATGACAGAGTGGATAGATCTTTGCACTTACTAGAGCAAAGATAGAACACAGATCAGTATAACTTGTATTATATTTGTATGCAAATATGTCTTTTAAAGAATCTATTTTAGGTTGACTGGCATAAAGTTTTCTATCTTTTCAGCTAACGTGTGAGCATAACAAAAGGTCTAGAAGTTTTGTCAAGTGCTAAACAAATGTCGGGTCAAAAGTTTTTGTACCTATACATCATGAGATTGTGAGATGTTGTACTTTGATTATGACTAATATCATTTGACATTTAACTTTCTTACAATAGTAACTCATCTTTTAAATAGAGTGAGAATGAATTGAATGGAGAAGAGGGCGATTGAATTATGTTGTGGTATCATACTCATTACACCCCAGTTCATGGTGACACTCTAGGTAGATGAACAACTCCCGAGTGTGAGGCAAAATGGGTGAGGACACTACACAAAATAAATTATGATTACTGTTTAAGTAAGCTTAGTTTTATTTTGAAATTAATCTTTTAAAATTTGTTAGAATGAAATGATGTAGGTACTAGAGCAGTCCATATTTGATGGCCATCCCATGATAGCAGACCAAATATACGATAAAATTCTAGAGACCAGACCAGATTATGTCTATGGTTTGAGAGTTGGACCTCATGCAAAAGAGAATTTTCTTTTTATCTAAAAGATACTTCAAAAGGAGTTGGAGCAGTCACAGAAGCATAACCAAGAGATGAAGAATGAGATTATAGATATTAAGATGCAGATGGAGCTTTAAAAAGCACAAATGGAGCTTCAAAATGCACATATAGAGTGTCAACAAAGGATTTTGGAAGCTCTATGTGCATCACAGAATATCTTTTATCAGATTTATGACATAAGTTACTTAAGTTGTTTCTTTAATGTATCCCTAAATCTTTTTGTAAGCATAATGGAACAATGTATGTATTTGTTACTATAATATATAGGTAATTAATTGATTATATTTTTTTTTTGGTAGGGATCCCATGACTCAAGGACTTGTGAAGATGTGGTTTTGAGGACATGCATGGTAGGGACCTTTTGTGCTTTGGATTGTCGACTTATAAACTTGTTGTTTTGTTATAGACAATGGATAATGAGTTTATTACTTTTGGTTAGAGACAAATTGGTAGCTTAGATGGAGAATTGTTGTTTTTTGGTAGAGACATGGTCTCTTGGTGCTTTTGGTTGGACGTTGTCTTTGTGGATGAAAATTATTAATTTTTGGATTATAAACTTTATGTATAGATTCATCTTAATTATGAATTGCATATGAGTTTATACTTTAGTTGTTGAATGATTTGTTGACTGAAAAAGGATAATTTACTTGGTATTTGAATATATACCATGAAATGTAATATTTTATACAAGTTATGATAGAACTATCAATGAAGCAAAACATGGCCATCGTAAAGCATCCTTGTTTTGCAACATTAGCGAAATCATTCCACGACGTTTGGAAAACATCGCTAAAGATCATGTTCTACGACGTTAGTGAAACGTCATGCAATCAGCTACATTCTGCAATGTGTCTCAAATGTCACAAAAGATCTTGGTTCCATGATGTTAGAGAAACATTGCTCAATCAATCTACATTCCGTGATGTTTGAGAAACATCGTGAAAGATCTTTGTTCCACGACGTTAGTGAAATACCGCTTAATCAACCTATATTCCATGATGTTTGGGCATATGTCACACTTTTGATGTCCTTTCCATGATGTTTTATGATTGTTGCTGCAAAAATCCGTCGGCGTCGGAGATGCTGGAGTCGAGGGTGCCGCGGTCGCCGCCGGGACCTGCAAAGGAAGTCTAAACCGGAGGTGGGGTTGCTCCGGCAAGACCCTCCGACGCTCAAGTCAGTTCTCTGCCTCAACAAGAATGGAGAGCTCGAACGGAGATTTTAGCAGAGTTTAAGCTAGAGACTAGAGCTTAGAGAATAACATATCTGGGGGCCTATTTATAGGCAGAGGGCATAGTAGACTTGATGGCGACACCTGTAACCGCCTGGTAGTGGGCCGTTCAGGAGTTTATTACGGAGGGTGGTGGAGTAGGGACGTGGACATTGCCGTGGCTTGCCGCGTGGGCCTGTTGTGGAGAGTGGAATGATGTCCGTCGTCGTGCCTTACCAGAGCATGATGGAGCCGCGTGGGTTTCGCCGCAGGAAATGGCGCGGCGTTGTGGTCGTTATGGCGGCCTGTCAGTGAGCCTGGGTTTGTCAGGTGAAATTTGGTAGAGACGTCTGATGGAGAGACGTGATCCCCGATCTGAAGGAAGTCCGGATATTTTCGAAGTTGTTGATGTACCCGCTGCTGACGGGTATCCCAGACGTTGGCGCCGCGTAGGTCGAAGCCGCTTCGCTGGGGAAGCTGTATTGGGGGATTCCTACTGATGAAGCGCGGCCGGAATTGGTCTGGCGCGGGGGGTTTGTTGAAGGCCGTCTACTGGGGAGGCCCGGTTGCATGAGGGTCCGACGGAAGGTCGTCCGATGGCTGGACTCGGGAGGCGTCAAACCTGTTCATGTTGGGGTCAGTTGACGTTGTTGGAGGTCGGTTGGCACTGTTGGAGGTCGTCCAAGGGTTTGGCGCCATCCGCTCTTGGCGGGAGCTCGGATTTATCCGCTCTTTGAGGGAGTTCGGACGATGTCTGCCTCCCGTAGGAGTCCGGA
>KE505443.1:276019-286980 GCA_000441515.1 Elaeis oleifera
CAGCCTGTCAGTGAGCNGGTTGTAGTGAAATTGGTAGAGATGTCTGATGGAGAGACGTGATCCCCGATCTGAAGGAAGTCCGGATGTTTTTGAAGTTGTTAATGTACCCGCTGCTGACGGGTATCCCAGACGTTGGCGCCGCGTAGGTCGAAGCCGCTTCGCTGGGGAAGCTGTATTGGGGATTCCTACTGATGAAGCGCGGCCAGAATTGGTCTGGCGCGGGGGGTTTGTTTGAAGGCCGTCTACTGGGGAGGCTCGGTTGCATGAGGGTCCGGCGGAAGGTCGTCCGATGGCTGGACTCGGGAGGCGTCAAAATCTGTTCATGTTGGGGTCAGTTGACGTTGTTGGAGGTCGGTTGGCACTGTTGGAGGTCGGCGACCGGAGGGACGCGGGGGACGTCAGAGGTGGTTGGTGCGGAGAAGCTCGGCAGGAATCTTCCTGTGACATGAGTTCGGAAGGTATTTGTCCATGGTAAGAGGTTCGGAGGGAGTCTATTCGAGGTAGACCGCTCGTAGTTGGAGCTCGGAGTAGGCCGCCTCGGCCAAGGGTTTGACGCCATCCGCTCTTGGCGGGAGCTCGGATTTATCCGCTCCTTGAGGGAGTTCAGACGATGTCTGCCTCCCGTAGGAGTCCGGATCGACTCTTCCTGCAATAAAGGATAGAGGAAGGAGTTCGGCTCCCGTAGGAGTCCGGGTAGAATATACCTGCGGTAGGAGTTCCCGGATAGAATATACCTGTGGCAGGAGTTTGGAGAAGGCGTCCGGCTCCCATAGGAGTCTGGTTGAATCTGCTCGCTCCCGTAAGAGCTTGGTTGAGACGGGCCGGCTCCCGTAGGAGTCCGGGTGGCTCCGTTCGCTCCCGTAGGAGCTCGGATGAGGTCTGGCACTAGCAGCGACCTGCCGTTGGGGAGGTTCGGCCGCTGACAAAACCTGAAAGGAGCTCAGCCTGACGTTGGTCACTGTTGGAGATCGGTCAGTAGCGAAAGCCGGTGAGGACTGTAGAAGGTCGGCAAACAACGGAGCCGTGAGTGCACTTGGAGCAATCTAACAGGCGCCTGCAGGATCCATCTTTGAAAAGCCTGGATGGGTGCCATCTGTCGAGAATTTCGGTTGAGGGTATTTTTATACCCAACAATGATGAATGTCGTGATTATCCATTAGTGATGTGGCTAGCATGACAATCTTGGTGATGTTATACTAAATATCGTGAAAAGACTTTAGCGACGTTTTGGATAACTTTTGGCGACATTTCTTAACATTGGGAAAAATCTTTTTCTTGTAGTATAAATTCAATAAAAATGGTGGTATGATGTAGAGAAATGTTTAACTTTTACAAAACATCATCACCCATCCACTTAAGTCTTAAGCATCCATCCTTTAAGAATTAACTCTTTTCATGCTCTTAAATGCTTGGTATACCTGCAAAATTATTTTCTTATTTTTGGCATCCAAACCATCTTGGGTCCATTTGAGTTAGAGCATATGGTTCCTTTAGGAACACAAATTTATTTACTAAAGTATGGCCAATTCTTTTAATATTACATTCAAAATTTTATGGCCTATTTATTATATTTAAAACAAATGCTAGAGTGATTTTTAAATGAATCTCTAGTAAACATGTTTTTGATAAATTTTTATTTCTTAAGGGATTGAAGTCAATTTTAGCTTTGTCAAAAACAGTCTTTTGATTATTCAAAATTGATTGAAGCTTTTGTGATCCAAATGTGAACTTTTCAAGTATAAACTTCAAGTTATCAATCTCTTTTCTTAGTTTAGCATCATCTCCCATAAGAGATCTTTTTAATGAGATATTTCTTCAATTTGAACACCTGAAAAGATTTACATATATTCTTGAAACATATGATTAGTATCATTTATACTCAATATTTTGAAATCATCAAAATTATTCTTAGAATCAATAAAGGTCATCTTGAAACCTAAACCATATGCTCAATTTCTTCTCCAGAGTTCTTCTCCCTTTCTGCTTTGTACTTTCCAATGCCACTTTTTGCTTTCCAATGTCTCTGCTTTCTAGGTTTGTGTTTTGATTTCTATTTATTTTGCTACATACTGAAAGGATCTCTATCAACATCCTTTATGATCATGTTTGTAGATGGAGATTCCGATTGTATCTTGGGGTGGTTTTTCTACATTCTTCTGTGTGAGGGATGGAAATACAACTTAGGATAATGTTGTGCATGCTTTCAAATTTTTTAGCTTTATTTTTATTATTTATTATTTATGATCTTCAGTACTTCTTTTATAATTCTACAATAAGAAAATTAAAATATTATTAATTTTCTTAATTTGCATCCAAAATTTTATAGATTTGTTCTCATAAGAGAATGCTGGTGGCTATGACATGTAAATCTTTTCATGAAGAACATGATTATGAAAAGTATTGTTAACATCAAGTTAAAAAATGTCCATGCAAATTGAATAGCCAAAACAAGAAACACTTGAATGGTAGAAGGTTTAACAACTTAGTTGAAATTTTTAGAGCACTCTCTACCGATTTGTTGATGACAGCCTTTCATTACAAGTCTATACTTATGCCATTCCAGAGTACCATCAGCTTGTCGTTTAAGGTGATGCACCCATTTAGATCCTCCTAGGTTCACATCCAGTATATAGGATAAGTGACCAAGTACCATTTTGTTGCAAAGCATTGGATTCTTTAGCCATAGTAGAGCTCTATTTTCTACACTTATTAGAAATAGAGAAGCAGGTGGGTTCAACCAAATTTGTAGGGGCTAGCAAAGCAGGCGGTAATGGATATTTCGTGCACATGAAGACTTCCTTTTTTACTGATATCAGACCTAGAGTTAGTGACCATAGGGTAAGTATTGGTATCATGAGAGTAGTGCAACTACAACATACTCTATGGTGGTGGCTATGGTTAAGACATGAAACATTCTGGCTGAAATGAAGTAGAAGTGTTTGTTATTGACAAAGATGGTAACTCTATATGAGATTGTTGTTATGGAGAAGAAATATTTGAAAATGCTATATAGGTTGAACAAGATGGAGAGTGCAGCTAAGAGGCTTCCTATAAGGAAGGTTGTGACCTAGAGGTCTGTTGTTGGAATTATTGTAATGGTGGGGAGTAGACTTGGGAATGGGCGGCAGTTTACTATGAGCAAATAAGAGTAACCATTCTTGTAAAGGTATTTCTATGAGTGAGTGCCCAAAGAGGATAAAGGACCTAGGAGTACCTTTGCTCAATCGATTTGGTAACCATGCCATGATGACATCAAGTTGGCGATTAACTTATGGTGGTGAAGCGTTAGGCTCGGCAAAAAACTTCTAGAAGGGAAAGCAAAGTTCATCAAAGATAACATGCCATAAAACATAAAGTAGGGGGATCAAGGCAGCAATAACTTTAATGATTCAAATCATACTAAACTTGTGATTATCATGTGGCATAAGTGGAGGAAAGCATGCACAACAAAATACAAGGGAGGTGTTCTTTGGAGTGCAATGAAGGGCGATTCTCATGGAGATTTTGATCCAAGGTTGTGTGTGGAACTACATGTTATAATAGTAGATCGATCGTGTCAGCCCAAGATCCAAAATAAACATCAAACAAAAAACTATTTATGGAGAATTGTGAGAAAAAAATTATGGAAGAACAAAATATTGGAAGATAAAATAATTTATTTAAAAAGAATAAAGATCAAAATCTCACAAAAGTGCCTCGGGAAAGAGTCTCTACATGTACCAATAATCTTCCTCTCTCGTTCTTCCTATACACTTTTCCACCATCTTCCACATGGTTTCCTACACGATTCCTCACATACCAAGAAAACACCAAAGGTCCCTTTAAACAGAGCACCATGTGGGTGGGAGCTTAACTCCTATCTTGATTCACAAATCAAAGACCCACTATAATACAAATACTAACAATCTTTAGAAGAAAATAATTAAATAGAGTAATACTAAAAATAGAATTCTAGTTAGATTTTGAATTTTGGACTTAATAATAAATCTCAACACTCTTCCTCATTGTAAAATCTATACTAACAATACTGAATTTATCGATGTCATGAAGTACCATTGTAGCCATCGCTATCAATATCATAGTAATAGTAATATGTAATAATTTATCAAAATAATAATTAAATAATGAAACTCTTTTATGGGCTCGAACAATAATTTCTTCACTCATCCTCTTTGATGTATATGTCGAAGATGATGATGACTTATAGTACTTCCTCTCGACACTGACTCCATAGTCATGATGTCGAGACTCCTTCAAATATTCAGCTAATCCCAATGAATATCAAGTTGTCAGTTATAATAACTATGAGCATCGACTATTATCTGCATATAAGTAAAATAAAAATAAAAAATTGACCATATCCAATACCCCTATCTGTATTGCTTCAAGTATCTGCATATAGTTAGCTTTTTTTAAACATAAAATCAACTCCTTATATATAGAGTCTTTTAATAGCTCAAACTTTGGAATAGCTTCAAAACCAATTAATACTAAGGTATAATAAAATTATCTCCATCAAGCATATCTTCTTGTTCCTTGATCTCTAAAATTACTTCAAAATTAGTTAGCCTTTCATCCTCATGATTGACTAAATCTCTACATGAAATTAGCATCCAGATCCTGGATAGCTTTAATTCAGCAAAAGACTCTTTCATATGATTTGATTCCTTAATAAGGATCTCCATATCTGAATCAACTCTCGTATCCTTTGACTCTTCCTGAGTAATTTCAAAATCAACAGATTCTTCTATCACAATCTCTTTTGAACTTGATGTGGTAGCCATCGGATTAAACTTTTCTTGCCCAAGATTTACTTTTGGACATGATTGATTCTCAAGCTGATCAACCTTGTCATGCTCTAAGTCTTCAGAACTTAATCCAATCTCTAATTGGTCAAGCTCCTCTTATTTCAATTTTTCATCTATAAACCACTTTTATTCCTCTTTGAAATTTTTGAGATAATTTAGAACCAAAATCTACTCTTCAGATAATTTTCATTTGAGATGTCTTAGCCTGCACAAATTTGAATGGACATATGCAAGAATATCCTATACTTTCTTTGGCTTCTTTGCATCTTGAATATGAAATAATTTTTTTATGAATTGAAATTTGAAAAATCCACAGTATCTTTTGGATTTCAGATTCTACTTTCTTCTCACAATCTCATCTACTGGCATCATCTTTGACTCATCTAAAATATCCCATAAATCTTGGCCTTTCAGATAAGATCTCATAAGACCCTTCTAATAACAGGTGTTGTTCCACTTATGAAGATAAATGGTAGTAGTAAAAGCAATCTTATTGATGTTGATCAGATCAAACATATCATAACTAAACTAATTATTGATAGAGATGGTAATAGCATCGACTATGATGATTCATCCCTTGAATCACTAAATAAGAGTCCAAATGCTTGCACTACCATGCAACGAATACTGAAAACTTTCAATTATACCGAACTATGAACATACAAACCACCAATAATCAAATTGTTGTTGCAAAAAAAACTATGCTCTAAATAAATCTGATTGAAGTCGCAAACCACTCAACCACTCTCCAAGCCTATAGCTCTAATATCATATAGAACCATAAATACACGAGTCACCAATCTTGAGACCTTAGCTTTGATATTATGTAAAGCAGCACGCTGTATTTAGTAAATCGATCATGCTAGTCCAAGATCCAAAATAAATATTAAATAAAAAATATTTATAAGGAATCATGAGGAAAAATTATGAAAAATAAAAAATAGGAGAGAAAATAATATATTCAAAGAAGAAGGAAGATCAAAATCTCACAAATTAAGGTGCCTCACGAAAGAGTCTCCATACATATAAATAATCTCTTCTTTCTCTTTCTTTCCAAACATTTTTTCACTATCTTTTATATAGTTACTCACATACTAAGAAGATATCAAAGGTCTCTTTAAATAGAGCGCTATGTGGGTGGGAGTTTGACTCCTATCTTGACTCACAAACCAAAGATCCACTATAACACAAATACAAACAACCTTTAGAAGAAATAATTAAATAGAGTAATACTAAAATTAGAATCCCAGTTGAATTTGGACTTTGAACTTGGCAATGAATCTCAACAACTTAGAGTCATATGATTGTTGAGATAAACAATCATACTAAAGGCATTAACCCAACAAGCAAGGAGCATATGGGAATGAGCTAATATAAAATAAATAGGGTCAACAATATGCCTATATTATATTGATATGGAAGAGCGAATTTTGTTAAGTGGTAGCAAGTAGAAACTGTGACATTGAGGTAGGGCCACAACAATGAACACAAGCTACACAACGATAGCCAGTCGCCAAGGTTGTGGGGCAATAGTAAGTGAAAGCTATGGCAGTAGAACATGGTGACAATGTAGGAGGTGAGACCAAAATGGATGATGGTGGCAGCGATGATGGAGCCAGATGAGATTAGAAGGGAGATGTAGAGGAGGAGCATTATGTGGTGATGGAGCTGCACTTTGTCAAATATGGGGCTGTACAAAATTAGGCAAAGAAAAGTCTACAATGGTGAAGAGGGGCATGAAGTCCAATTCAACTAAGGGGGTCACTACAGGAAATTATGGAATCCCTAGCATTCCAAAATGCTGGCAAAATTAAAAATTACCATCATATCTCCCATATTTTTAAAAATGCTGGATAAGTGTGGGCTAATATGATGTGTGAGATTGTATTCCCACATATCTCCATATTTGTGAAATGTGGGGGATTAATATGATGTTCGGATTGTATCCCAGATTAATAAAATATGGAGATTTAGTTCTTTTGGTGGTATTTTGAACGGATCTTAAGTTCCCAACATTTGTAGAGTGTTGTAGTTTTTGCCGGCACTTATAAATGTTGGAAAAAACCATCTATAGCGGCTATTCTTTTAAATATTAATTTTATTTGTGGCATTTCCTAATGTGGGGAATTTGTTGCTTTGAAGATACTTTATCATAATTTTTGCCGGCATTTAGAAATGTTGGGAAAGGTATATATAATAGAGTTTTTTTTTTTATCTGCATTTGAAAACATGGGATTTTAGCATTTATTATGATCTTTCATAAGAGCTTTTCATGATAATTTTAGTGATATTTAAATCTGTGAAAATGCCGTATAAAATATCCCTATTTTTTTTTGAGAATACATTTTTTGATCTATCATTGATACCCACAACAACAAAAGATATAACAAATACTGAATTTATTACTTGAAACAAAAGAGGTTTCTTTACATGGTAACACATACTAAATAACATACAAGAACAAACATAGTCATAACAACCATACTGGAGAAGTTCTTTATTGAAACAATAAATTATTTATGCTCAAAGTCCATGCATGGTAATTGCAAATGATTTCTTCTACTAATCTTTAGCAACTACCACTTGCAAAAATAAGGAATGAATAATTAGCTTATGATACATAGGTATTTTATTTTCAAAAAAAAGAATTCATATAAATATATAAATAGTTTGTGTTAGTATAATGCATAAGTTGAAGGTCAAATAATTGAGTATCCCACTGCATCCACCATTCTTCTTACTCGATCTTGAGGTCTTATTAAAGGCTCTCAAGATACACATGCCACATTAACTTGTACTTCACAAAATTGATATCCAAGTACATCCTTTCCTACCATGGTGAGTGGATCTTTACTATGTAAAACTCCTGATGTAAGAGGTTTGTGAGGAAACTTGTACCCTTTCAGGACAACATCACTTCCAATGTATAATATTTATTAGAAATAAATAAATTAATACTAAAGAAGCTTAATAGATCGCAAGTATATCTATATGAAATAAAAAAATAAATTAAAGGTTAACAAGTGTTTAGCTTACCTCAATAGAAATAGAACGTTGTAACTTTATCCTTTTTGAAATACCCTACATCTAAATAGATAAAATCATCTCAATTTTGATAAAAAGGACATAAATGGACTTGGATTACATCTGAGTATATATAGAATATGACTTTAGAGTTAGAAATGAAGTTGTTGAATAGTTAGTGGAATTAAAATCATATATATGTACGTATTAAGTAATTGGCTACCCACTAGTTCATTTTGTCATAGTTGACATGCACATAGCATATTTTTGTGAGCATAAAAACAATTAAAGAAGCTTATAGGATTTTAGAAATAAGACTAATAAGAATGCGAAAACTAAAGGTATAACTAAATACCTAAGGGATGTAGTAACATGACAATTTGTAGAAGATGAGTAATTTTTTGTCAATATGTCGTCATTATCACTAGAGGCATTAATATCCTATATGAAATAAAGAGTTAAGATTCACCTATACATTCAAATTAGATAATTATGAAAATATTTGCTAAAAGTAGATGTACTTGTCTGATATGAGAAGTCACAGCATATCTACCAGCCTCAGCCTGTCTGCCTTGCATAGATTCTACCAATGTCTTTAAATGTGCTAACTGGACCTTCACATCAGCATTTTTTGTTAAACAGCTTGTAACTTTTCTTTAAGTTCATGAATCTCATTTGCAGTATTTATTTACATCTTTGTATTTCTATAGAACTAAAATTTTTGCCCCAAAGATCAGCAAGATAAACACCCAATCCATATATCCTGACATGACCATATTCCCTTACCAAAGACTTGAGAGAATATATCAATTAGGTTGATATTGTCCTCGGAGTTTGATTGCAGATTGGTAAGCCTTTCAAGCTCAACCTATATTGATGGTCATATAAATTTAATTAGTAAATCAGTAAATTAAATAAGATAATTTTTTATCATTGCATTGTGTATAAATAATGTTTAAGTGTTTTAAGAAACTTTTTCCATAAAGATGTGTTGCCCCAAAAATTGATTTTGATGGTCACAAACCATTTGAGGAGATTACTAATGAGTTTCTTGTCCTTGAAAGATTCTTTGGTGTTATTCAGATAGTCCAAAATGTTGAGTTTAAAAAGCTTCTTCAAGGATGCCAAAGTTGAAGATTTTGTAAATTGAAGACATTTTTGAAGCCTTTTGGAAGTGTCAAATTTATTCAAATCTATTTAAGAGTGTTTGGTAGTGTTTTGATAAGTTTCGGATGAAAATTGGGTTGGAACAAAATGAGACGATCCAATTGGGTCATCCCCTTGTATTGGGTAGCTGGCACGCAGCTGTTTTGGCTTGTGGTACATAGTGGGATGACCCATGGATCGACCCCTGAGATCCTAAGACCAAAACAAAGAGCTTGCTTTCTTGTCTGGCCAAATGAGGCGACTCATGGGTCTACCCATTCCCAGTGAGGCATCTCATGGGTCGACCTATGCAGAGCTGGCACTCGTAATGGCTAGTTTCAGTCCAATTTTGATGCATTTAATAGGCATTAAGCACACTCCAATGGCTCTTAACCGACTCTAAGATACTCTCAAGATCAAATAAAGACTATAAATGCTCTCTAGAGGTGGAAAATCAAAAGCAAGAAAGAAGTAATCAAGCTCAAATTTGAGAAAGAGAAAAAAAAACCCTAGAAAGAGAGAAAGAAGCATTCAATCAGCTCACCAACCACTCTCCAGCTGCATTCAAGTATCCAAATCATCTGAGGGTGTCCAACAAAGGCTTCTACTCATTGAGTATTGTACTTTTATTATTTTATTGTGCTCATTTAAGGAGCTCTTTTGTCCTAAAATTTTGTACTATTTTTTTTTCTATTGTACTTTGAGAATTGAGTTTTAGGAGATTCCAAAACTTGGATTGATTGATTTGAACCTGTAATCAAAGGGTTTGTGGATTGGCTTGTATCCGAGAAATAAGTATTCTTACTTGGATAGTAAAGGCTGGTGTTATCCGACATGTTATACTTAAAATTCTTTTAGTGGATTGAATTCTCAAGTTGGGACTTGGAGAGTGGATATAGGTGCAAGATTAGCATCGTACCACTATAAATCTCTTATGTTTGTTGTACTTGCATATTTTCTTTTCTTCTTTATGCTCTATACTTGTTTATTAATTAATCGTAGTAGATTTTCTTTCTTTGATAATCAATTTATCTCACTCAACAAGTTTAGCATATTGCTTGTGAGCACTAATCACAAAATTTTAAAGATCCCAATTCACCCCTCATCTTGGGCTTCATATTTGGGCAACGAGTGGTATCAAAGCTCGGTGCTCTAGCCCTTGCTTGATTTAACCATCAAGAGTCAAAGATCTATGATAGCCCAATTTGGCACATCTCTAGCCGAGGGGCAATGCACAACCAACCTCTACTTTTCAATGGGTCTAACTACACCTTTTAAAAAGTTTAAATGAGAATATTTATTCAAGTACTTGACTTTGATATGTGGAGTATCATAGTAAATAAACCTCACACACCCACTAAGTTGATTGATGGTGTATCCCTCCCTAAGTCGGAAGGTGAATGGGATGAATTTGATAAGAAATAGCTCAGCTCAATGCTAAAGCCATGAATATCTTATATTGTGCCTTAGATGCAAATGAATTTAACCATATTTTACTTGTAATTTAGCCAAAAAATTTGGGATAGGTTAGATGTTACATATGAGGGCACAAACCAAGTAAAAGAGTCAAAAATTAACATGCTTGTGCACAATTATGAATTATTTAAAATGAAACCTGATGAGTCTATAACATAAATATTTACTCATTTTACTGATATCATAAATGATCTAAAAAATTTTGAAAAGTATTATTCTAATAGTAACCTTGTAAGAAAAGTTCTTAGGTCTTTACCAAGTTCGTGGGAGGCAAAGGTCATAGCGATTCAAGAAGCCAAAGACTTAAACATTCTACCTCTGGAGGAGCTGTTTGGATCTCTCATGACCTACAAGCTGACCATGAAGCAACATTCTGAAGAAGAGACCAAAAGAAGAAGATAATTGCCCTCAAATCAACAGCTCAAAAAGAAGAAGATTCAGAAAATCAGAAATAGTAAAGATAATGAGGACTTGACATTAATCACAAAAAATTCTGACATTTCATGA
>KE505443.1:318392-330280 GCA_000441515.1 Elaeis oleifera
AGTTGGACCATCAGAACTTTCAGTGGAGGCCCTAGCCTACTAAATAATATCTGAGATAAAATTAATTACTAAAATTATTTAAAAATAATTGATTAAGAACTTATCTATAGATGCACATGGGTTGGCCGGCCATAGTCGGGCTCATGTACAGTCTGTGTGGATTCTAGTATCCGTTAAGAAGTTAAAATAATTTTTCGAATTGAAGATAGAGACTATCAATTCATATAAAACAGTGAGAGGACGTCTAGACTAAAGTCCAAATCTTTAGAATTAAATATACATATACTAATAGGTCTTTATTTTTTTCAGTGATGGCTAGTAGTTTATCACTCTATTCACTGTTGGACAGTGATAAGTTTATAAGACCCAATTTTGATAATTGGCATCAAAAGTTGAGAATAGTTTTTGAGAATGAAAGGATCCTATATGTGATTATGGATCCAACACCTGAAGTACCAGCTCCCAAAATAGATGCGATGGTTAGAAACACTTATTAGAAGTTGCTCAATAACTATATGATAGTATATTGCATAATGAGAGTTACTATGAGTGACGAACTTAGTTATAAATTCATTGATGCTCTGCCAAAGGAGATGCTTCAAATGTTGAACAAGTCTTCTGGTGCACTTGAGGATTTGTCCTCAATAGGGCATCGATCCTATAAGAGAGGAAAGAAAAGTATGGTGCATACATATTGTGCTAGGGCTTCAAAGCCCAATCGAACTAATCAGTCTAAAATAGACCAGAGTCAGGGAGAAACAGACAGGTCTATGAAAAGAATCAGCAAAGAATCGCTGGATAAGATATTATATGATAATACCTTATAATTTCTCTATTTATGATACTACTATCTAAATATTGAATATCAAAAGTTTAATTCATATTTGTAATTCATCGCAAAGACTTTAGGTTAGTAGAGAATTTGAGAAGAGCGAACGATTCTTGAATGTTGGAGATGGAAGAGCTGTTCCAATTCTAGCTATAAGAAAGTTCAACTTGCTTTCAATTCAAATGCCATTTTTTTAGATAATTATCATTATTCTCTATCTTTCTTATGAATGTTATTTTCATAGGTTTTTTGGGTAAGGATGGTTATAATTTTCTATAAGAAAATTACTATGATATCACTATGAATAGTATCACAATTATACGTGGATAATTGAAACATGGCATTTACATTCTATCACAGTCCGTTAGTGTAATGTACACATCGAACAAATATCCTAGAATAGATAATATCACGGATGTCTATCTTTGATATTATAGGCTCGATCATATAAATAAGAATAGAATAAACAGGTTAGCTAAAGAGAGAATCCTTGATATCAATGATTGTAAATTATTATCGATCTGTGAGTCCTATCTACTTGGAAAGATAACCAAGTCACCCTTTACTGGAAAGAGTGAATGAGCCAGTGATATTCTAGGTCTACTATATAGTGATGTATGTAGACCTATGAATATAGACGTCAGAGAAGGGTATTATTACTTCATTATATTTACTGATGATCTATCGAGGTATAGATACATCTATCTTATAAAGCACAAGTCCGAATCATTTGAAATATTCAACGATTCCGTAATGAGGTAGAAAAATAAACTAGAAAGAGTATTAAAATTCTTCGATTAGATCAAAGAGTTGAATATCTTTTTAATGAGTTTTTGACATACCTAAGAGAGAATGAGATTCTCTCACAATAGATCCCTTCAGAGACATCACAGCATAATGGGGTGTCAGAAAGGAGGAATCGAACTCTGTTAGATATGGTTCAGTTTATGATGGGATTTGCAAATCTATCAATCTCTTTTTGGGGTTATACACTTGAGACTGCGTACTATGTTCTGAACAATGTTTCAAGCAAAATCATCACAAAAACTCCATATGAGATATGGACTGGATGTAGGCTGACACTCTCTCACCTTAGGATTTGGGGTTGTCCGATTTATGTAAATATTTACCGACCGACAAGCTCGGATCTAGGTCCAATAAGTATTATTTGTGGGATATCCAAAAGAACTAAAGGATATTATTCTACCTTACTGAAGAATAAAAATTGTTCATCAGTAATAAGGTAGTCTTTTTGGAAAGGAGTTCCTTAGTGAAGGAACTGATGCCTCTAAGGTTGAACTTGATGAAGTTCGACAGGTAGAAGAACCGACACAGATCAATGAAAATATAGAATCAGATTTGATTAGATCAAATCCAAAGCCCATTGTTAAGGCACCTTTAAGAAGATCCGATAGAGTACCGCATCAGCCAGACAGATATTATGGTTTCTTGATCCGGGATGGTGATCCTATTGAACTCGATGAGAATGATGAGGATGCGATCACCTATATAGATGCCATGTAAAGGCCCAACTCTAAGAAATAGTTTGAGGTCATGAAATCTGAGATGGAGTCTATGGAGATCAATCGTGTATGGATACTTGTTGATCCATCCGAAAGGATTAAACCCATAAGGTGTAAATGGATATTCAAAGGAAAAGGGTGCAAATGGAAAGGTGGAGAGCTATAAAGCTTATTTGATTGCCAAGAGATATCATCAATATTATGGTATTGACTATGATGAAATATTTCTTCTATGACAATGCTTAAGTCTATCTGGATTATGCTTGTGATAGCAGCACATTTTGATTATGAGATCTGACAAATGGATGTCAAAACTATTTTCTTAATGGAGAGCTAGAAGGTGTGCAAGCTTGAGAGATCCATTTATGGATTGAAGCAGGCATCTCGAAGTTGGAACATACATTTTAATAAGGTGGTCAAAATGTATAGCTTCGTTAGGAATAGAGAAGAACCATGTATTTATAAATAGGATAATGGTTCTATAGTCATCTTCCTTATACTGTATGTGGATGACATACTGTTAATTGAAATAACGTTCCTGCTTTATAAAGTGTAAAGCTTTGACTGTCTTCACATTTTTCCATGAAGGATTTGGGAGAAGCATTCTTTATCCTAGAGATGAAGATATATAGAAATAGATTTAAGAGGCTGCTTGGATTGTCTCAATCCATATACATCGATATTGTACTGAAATGGTTCAACATGAAGAATTTCATGAAAGACTATCTTAAGATAGACCATGAAATTACTCTCTCTAAGAAGAATTGTCCAACAATTTCATAAAAGAGAGAGCATATGAGTAGAATCTCATATGCTTCGACAGTAGAATCTATCATGTACGCCATGATATATATGAGGTTGGATGTGGTGCGCTCACTAGGGGTAGTGGGTAAGTACCAGTCTGATCCATAAGAGAACTATTAGAAGATTGTAAAGACAATCCTTAAGTATTTAAAAAATACTAAGGATCAATGGCTTATCTATGGAGACACTGACTTAAAATTTATGAGATACACTGATTCCAGCTTTCAGTCAGATCATGATGACAACAAGAGCATGTTAGGTTATGTATTTACCCTGAATGAAGGAGCAATCTGCTAGAAAAGTTTCAAGTAGCATAGCTGACTTAACTTGCGAGACGGAATATATCGCGGCATCGATACTGTGAAAGAAGCAGTCTGGTTACGAAAGTTCATCACAAGCTTGGAGTGGCACCCTCTCTTGATCATTCTATTCTGCTGTACTATAATAGTACTGCAGCCATAGCTCAAGTGAAAGAACCGAAGTCCCATCAGTGCACCAAGCATATTCTGCACCGCTACCACCTGATCCAAGATATTATGAATTGAAGTGATGTCGAGCTTCAGAAGATCAATGAAAAGGAAACTTGACCGATCTATTTACTAAAGCCCTCAAAATCAAAGAGCTTGACAAACACAAATGGAAGATGGGTATTATATACTGTACCGATTGACTTTAGTCCACGTGAGAGTTATTAGGAAATATATCCTAAAGTCAGTCATTTGGATGATTGTGCTCTTTAAAATTATATATAATTATGAATTAATAAAAATTATTTGATATTTTTCATCATAAGGTGTACATCTTCCTTATATGAACTCATGTGTTATGATGAAGCCCTTAGAACTATAGAAAAATCGATAAAGGAGGATTTTTCAAATAGTTCTTAAACATATTCGCCACCAAATGATACATCATTAAAGGATGATAACATTTATCGAGTATAGATCGTCATGTGCCATATAGATTGGTTATCCTTGTAACCAAGGTGGAGACACTGGTATGGCATATAGGTGAGATGTAAGGGCACATCATCACTGAATAAGTGACTCATCTACGGAGTGCTCTACTGTCAAAAGCAACACGCGAAGTATATGGGCATAAGTGTTTCTCAGATCTGAGATCACTATAGTAACTTGCAAGCAACTCACTGTGTTTTGATACTGGACTACCTGTATTTCTAATACAATGACGGAAGGCTACTCGGTACAATTAAGTATTTATGAAGTCTGTGTATAAATCAAGATGGGACTGACCCCTCTGTATTATAGGAGATAATATATCACTATATTTCAATTTAGTAAACCTTGAGCCTGGATAATCTATGTGATGGATTTGAAAGATTGGAATACAATGTGGATGACTCTTTCAGAGTTGACAATTAAATCCTAAATTATCCTTAAGTATTCAGGATCAAAGAGATGAATTGACGGTAACCATATGTATTGGTTCTTGAATATTACTTTGCATATATTCAACCTATCCAGACGTCGAAAACTATTGATAGATGGTAACTTTGATTAGTATAGAAAGCTGTTTCTGTGCTACTGGCTTAGTGTTCGAACCTATGAAGTCACACACAAAGTCAGACAACGTAGAAAAAATTGACCTAAATCTATAAGTTCAATTTGAAAGTACATGACTTGATTGAATGAATAGATTAGCTTGATTAAGAATTAAGTTAAGGGTCATACAGAATTAAACAAGTTGACTATGTCTAGCTAGCACTGGACATGAGATTCAGGTTTAATTCCGTAGATGATAATGATCTGATCAATGATCCAAGAAATTTATGAGAGAGTCAATTTATGTCTTAATTAATTTGAGATTAGATCTATTTTAATTAAAGATTAATTGGATTAAAAATTTAAGTTAGACTTGATCCAGAATTCTAATTAAATTAGGATTGACAGGCTCTTCGAATCTGATTTGAATCGAGTTCGAATCGGATCTAATTTGAGTCAAATCTGAGTCTATTTGGTTAAGAACCAAAGAGTCCCAATTATCTGAGACATTCTCTCATAAGGTGGCTGACCAAAGGAGGGAGGGGGCTGATTTTTTTCACCCCATATTGCGAGCGCGTGAGGGCTTCATGCATGAAGAAAGGAGAAGTCCTTTTTTTCTTACATCTCCTTTCTTAAGTGGAATTTCTTATTCGACAAAGACTCCTAACTAATTAAGACATTGATCTAATATGGAATGCCTCACCTATAAAAAGGAAAGCCCTCTATCTATCAGTTGGTTAGAGAAAAAATTGTTCGACAAAACCCAAACCATCGTTAGCAAAAAACATATTAAGAAGAGGGTGTGTGGTAAAAAGGAAGGAGGCATCCTTTCATGGTGCATAGAGTTTCTTGGCGCTGATCCTCTTGGCACAGAGAACTTCATCTGAGGTGTCCTTTTGTTATGAGATCAGATTTCATCCTTTTCCTCGATCCTTTTTGAAGGTTTGGTGAAAAGAGGATCATCCCTCTTCCCTACGGAGCCTGACGTGCGCGCGAAGTAGAGAGCCTATGCTTGGAAGCCTATGCTTGGAGGCCTTGTGAGGCCTCGGATTCAAGCAATCTCTGAAGATTTGATCCCTATTTTGCTAGGATCAAGATAATCCATAATTCTTATATAAGCTTTTGAATAGAAAAATTTTCAAAACATACCCTGACGATCCAATCAGATCGGATACTTCCTTACAAGGGTGCCCTCAAGAGGTTGGTATGCTGATTTAGCCATTGGTGTCAGTGCATATCCGATCACCTTCTGTCTTTTTTGAAGTTGCACCAAACACCTTTTTCCTATCCTCCTCTTTCCCTTGGGAGCTGGGCCTTCACACCAATAGGATTTATACCTGGGCATTTAATGCCGGACGTTCTCCAAGGATGGTGATGTATCGAAAGGGTCAGTTGGTGCTTTGACTTCTGACAGTGTGGCCTTCAAGCCTCTCACCTGACAACACATATCCTGCAACTAGTGGAGTGATTGAAGGTGATAAGGGTATGACTCCTCTATCAAAGAAGCCCCTATGCCACTCGAGGCCAAGATCATCTAGTAGTCCTTTCGAGATCTTGCCCTTCTAGTTGTCAAAGGGTCACCACTACTTGTTCCCACTCGGCATGGTCTTCTTATGCCCTTGGGAAGATAGAGTCCATCTCAGAAGAGCATGTCAGAGGGTAGCACATTGAGAAGCATCTTTGTCTGGCATGGGAGGTGTTGGAAACTTCTATGGTTCTGCTCGCAGAGTCACAGTGGCAGCTATTGGTACTGCTTTTGGAATTGTTCCCCAGGAGAGCCTCAAACCTTTCAATAGGGTGGTTTGACTCCCCTGGGAGATTTTAGTGTAGCCTTTCGGCCCTCCTTGGATGTTTATCATAAAGAAAAGTATTTGTGGGGGCCATGGAGCCGACATCATTGAGTCCCGTAGTTTTCATTAGGCCAACCCCGTGTGGGGCTTGGATAGTGGCCGCACTTGTGGTCTTTTCTGTCTTGTAGTTATAGACTTCATTTGGTGGAAATCTTCTTATAATGAAATCTTTCTTTCAATAAAATGTTCCTTCACTTTTTTATTTATATCTTGTGTGGTTGTCCCGATGCTACCATAAAAGATTCCTCTGAGATGTCACCTGAAGTCGAACCAAAGTTGCCTTCGGCCCCACTCGGGTTGTCTTTGGATGGGGGTTCACGTGAGGTTTTTGGCATCACTCTGATGACTAATCCCGATTCATTCAGACCTTATGATCGGGTTCCCCAGTAGGAGGAACAGTGTTATTGAAGATGAAGCCATAGGGAATTGCATTGCTTATCGATGATGTACCCAGAGTCTTTTGGGGTATTAGGCTAATGGAAGCCGAACGTTATTAAGAGTTGCTAGCGTGTAGGGTCCAGATCCATCTACTTCTATTAGCTAATGCAGTACTCCCCAATTTGGAGTTCATCCATCGATGGATTTTAGTGCTTTCATCCATTTGAATGCAGTATCTTCGAATTGAGAGGCATCGGAGGCATCGACCTCAATGCGATCTCCATAGTGATCAATCGTCTGTGGTTGATACAATGCCATCTCACTCTGAACTCTCACTCCAATAATTTATGGTGGGAATTGGGCTCCAACTCTTCTGGCAGAGTGGTGGATGATCATGGTTGATAGTTCCCTTCATCTCGACATTGTCGAGGACACCCGCACTCATGGAATGGAGTTCTCTGCACTGTTTCGAGCTGAATTTCAATGGTTACAGGGCTTGTCTCTTGATGTTCTGTGCTTCCGACCCTGCTTGCTACTGATGGACCCCAAGGTCGTGTTTACAGTCCCATCCATCAAGTTACCATCAGGGTTGTTGCCCTGCACTTCGCTGTTGGTCCGATGTGATTCCCTTATGAGGCCCTTCCTTTATCCTCCTTGCACTTTCACCTTCAGGGCATGACATGGACTTTGCCTTTGATTTTCATGAGGATCTAAAGGCACAAGTCAAAGAAAGGGTCATGAGGTGGAAGTATTGTAAAGGATTCTTCGTCTCCAGCTCCTTTTGTTATTGTCCGGGGCGATTCTCTCCTCCTCATTTTGAAGCTCCGTGATTATTGCCATAGGTCTTTCTATCACCGTTCTTCCCCCTTCTACTTTTCAAAGCTGGACTTTTGTCCTCGATCCGAGCATCACTTTGCGCTCAGGTTATGAGGTTGGCATTGTCCCCAAAAAGTTTTCGTTGAGAAAGAAAACTAGGCACTTATCCCTGAGTCCTTGCTTCATTGCCTACACGGTGGCGGGTTCGTTGAAGGGATGGACTTTTGGGGTGGTGGTGTTGAAGCATGCCAGATGTTCTTTTTGGCGATACTTCTTCTCTCCAGATGGCGAGGGAGGCACTATCACCATTCTTCGATTATGGCCTCTAGCTGTCGCAGCATGTCGTGGGTCGATTCTCGATCATCAGTGAATTTGGTCCACCTGATATTCAAGAGGTCATTTTCATAGAATCCCAAGGACATCACATGTTCAATGCAGTGTATCCTAGTAATAATGGTTCATAGGGATAGGTGGCTCCGATCTCTGACCATCGATTTGGAAAATTTTTGAGACCACTCACTTGACGACACTTGTCGCTTGGACAGCGGGAGTGGTCGGGAGAGTCCAATCTTGGCTCTCCTTATAAAAAACTCTTCATCGCCCTTTGAGCTAAGATTCATCGACGATCTTCCATGGTGCGATGGTGCTATTTGTTAGATGTGTGACCTAGAAAGCTAATTATTGACTGACACATTATAATTTTTCAAGATATAAGTTTGTACTTGATTTATTGAACTAAAATTATGGATAATTATTTTATTCAAGAGTTATGTATCCAAGAATCATCCAAGGAGTTAATGGTTAATGATACATATTCTCAAAAATTAAGAATTTAAGACATATGTCATTATAGATTAATTCTTAAACTGCTCTCAGTCAATGATCATCATGAAGATGGTGATTGATCCGACTAGACTGGTACACAGATCGCTTCTTTTTGGATAGATAGATTTTGAGTCTATAGTGTGGGGACACTAGAGTGAGAGTGTAGGTGGTTGTTAGAGAATAATGATACTGAGCATGATCAAGAATAAGAAGTCACATCGATGCCTACTCACTCGTCAGTGACTTCTCGATGCTATAGTTGTGTGAATAATTCTTTGACCTGCAGTGCCTCGACTACTCATAATGGGGTTGCTATAGTTTGACTACATATAAATATGATCTTCTAGTCATTTGAGTCCTTGTAGTGCATGTTAGCTGCAGTAGATTTGCTGTAGGAATAGGAGTGCACTTATAGGAGATCTATCAGTCTTAGTAGTTGAGGAGTAGTCCTATAAACCTAAGAGGTTGAATCCATAAATCTATGGCCATAGTCATGTAATTATGGAAAGAAATTTTCACAGGATTCATGATTGGACTCAAGCTACTTAAGTCTGGCATATGATGAATGCTTAGGGTTTGATGAGGTTTCATGACCTGCATCCTGTCGGGACTCTCGATAGAAGAACTTAATCACACGGTAACTATACCTAAGGGTTCATCTTTCTATTCTACTGGATTGCCACTACATGCTGCTAAATATTACTGATAGATTATGAGAACTCATTAGGATCATTTTTGGATCAACGATCCTTATTAGGGTGAGTTAGAATTATTTCAGTCCATCAAAAGGAGTTTTGATGATACTATGATAGAGATCACAATGTCTCACTATCAAATAGAACAGAACTTGAGGGGTCACATACAAAGGAACTCATCTTGATCAAAAGCTTAAATCAGAATCAAATTATCAATTAGATTGGTGATTTGAATCAATTTGTAAAAATTACAAATTTAGTAACTGCTAATTGTTAGCATAAGAACTTAATTACAAGTGTTGCAATATAATTCAGCCTAATTAAATTATGAATCAAGTTCTAATTAATTTAAATCAGATTTAATTTAATTAAGCTTGACTTAACTTAAGGCTAATTGGATTTAATTATCCAAGTAGGATTTGGATTTCAATTCTAATTGGATCAGGATTGACAATCTTTTCGAATTTGATTCGAATCAGACTTTAATTGGATTTGAATTGAATCCAATTTGAAATCAAATTAAATCAGAAGCCTAAACCCATGTTTGATTGGATTTTTGTCTCTTATCTGGCTGACCAAGTGAAGAGAAGGGCGCTGAAAGTTGCACGCATGAAAGGGTGAGGAGGCACCTCCCCTTAGGCGTTGGGCCTCTTCTTGATAAGGTTTGATCTTAATTTAAATTCTAATTTAAATTTGAATGGATTAGGATCAGATCCTAGTAGGTTGAGGCATTGGAAACTGAATTTTGTGCTACAAAAATTAAGACGAGGGCTAGGCGTGCGTGACTTGTTACGCAAGTTTCTTCTTATCGAACAACCATCTCAACGCCACCCCTCCTATTCTTCTTCATCCCAACATCCCACCTCTTCCTCCTTAGATCAGATCTAGAGAGAGAGAATAGAGAGAGAAGAAAAAAAAAGAAGAGTTCTTCTTCCTCTTCTTGGCATCTTGTTTAGATCCCATCAGATCAGCACAAAGAGTTCATGCTGTAGATTTTGTTCTTTGAGATCTAGAAGAAGGAGATCTAAATCCAAGTTAAAAAGTGAGGTCTACAAGGTGCTAGCACTCCGGTGGCCTCAGTGCTTCGATCAAATTATCTTTGTGTGGATATCAGTAGAAGTCAGATGCTTGCGTAGCTTCGATAGAAATCCCGAACATCCATCGGATCCAATCCGAGTAAAATCAAAGGAAGCAATTAAGGTAATTATTTTTCTTTGATTTTAGATCTATTTATGAATTTATTTATGCATGTTAATCAATCATTAGGTGATTTAGATTAGATCTACATACTTTTATATGAAATAATTTTCATATCTGCTTTCGCTAGGTTAAAGTAACCGACAAAATATTTTTTGCATGCTTAATCATCTGAAATCTTACAATATTCCACCACCCTCGAGAGGCGGTGGGCTTCTATTCCACTATTGGGAAAGTTTGTGTCTCCGATCGGGCCACTACTGGGTGCTTAGATGAAAGTCGCTATAGCAAAGGCTTGGACTTGGCGTGGGAGGCATTGGGAATCCTCTACTTCTACGGTGAGGGAGTCAGGTTGGTAGTCATTGGAGGTTCCTTCTGTATCACACTCAGTCGAGGGATCTTCAACCTCTCCACTGGGCTAATCCTCCCTCCTCAGTGAGGTGGCTTCTCCAATGGCCTCTAGTAAAGTGTCCGGGAGGCGGACATGTCTTTGAGAAGAGCGTCCGCCATGCTACTGAAGTGCCCTTTTAGGAGGCTATGACTTTCGCCAATACAGTGCCCTATGTGAACATCTCCGATTTCTGTAGGGTGCATCTCGAGTCCATTCCTGCAGTTGGTGATCAAAGCACCGATGCAGCCCCCATTTTATAGCTTTGCTTTATTATTGTTGTTATCTCTATAATGATACCTCTATTCTTGATGAAAGAACCACTCTTGTACCTTTCTTTTGAGCTCCATGCAGTTGTTGCCATGATGAGACTCTCCAGCAGGCATCGAGAGTCATCAAGTAAAGGTCGATGATCTCCCTCCATCACTTTTACAGACATAGAGAGACGTTGGGCTGAGGTCACGATGCACTCACTTGACTCTATGGGTGAGGAGGGGCATTGGATCAAAGTCGGTGGTGATCTCTTTCCATCACTTTCACGAACATAGAGAGACGTTGGGCCGAGGTCGATGACGCACTCACTTGACTCGCATGTGGGCGAGGAAGGGCATTAGACTAAAGTCGGTGGCGATCTCTTTCATCACTTTCACAAATGTAGAGAGACGTTGGGCTGAGGTCGATGATACACTCTCTTGACTTGCCTATAGGCAAGGAGGGTCATTGGACCAAAGTCGATGATGATCTCTTTCCATCCACATCTGAAGGGATCTGGTCTCATGTAGCACTTCCTCATTGGTGTTGGTCTCCCCTGGCACTTGCTCTCTTATGGGCCTGCACTAAGAGACTGATGCTATCTTTGGGTAAGCCCCATCGAAGGGATGAATGTGACATCTGCATTAGGGGCTACGTCTCAGAGCTGACATGGCAATGATGTATGATAAACACTTAATTTAAGTCATTTAAAGCAAAAAATTATATTTAATTTATTTTATTTATTAAAAATTTGATGATTTTTTTATGTTTTATCGGAAAGATGATCACCGATACAAAGAGTCCAATTCACAGATCAAAAAGACTCAAG
>KE505444.1:35719-59894 GCA_000441515.1 Elaeis oleifera
AACCCTGTGCAGACGTCCCAGCATGCGGCTGCACCTTCTCATTCTTCTTCTTCTTGTTCTTCTTCCTTTCTTAAAGGATCGACGACCAGAAGAAGATCCTCCCACAACATTTACCGACTCCTTATGGAGCTGGTGGTCCTTCTCAAAGTTCTGCAGCAACCCCAACAAGCCGTGGTAGTTCACTGCAGGCTTTGTCATTCGGAAATGAGTAAGGAAGGGGAGGAAGGACTTAGGCAAAGAATTAAGGATCGCATCCTTACTGAGCTGCTCATGCAGGGGAAAGCCCAGTTTACTTAGGTGCTCAATCATTTCGATCATGTACGGTACATGATCAGTGACTGAGGCCCCATCCCTCATCCGAGCATTGAAAATGGCACAATTAGTTTTGTGCCTTTTAACGTCGTCAGGTGTGCCAAAGAAATTGTTCAACATTTGAAGCATCTCCTCCCCCGGACATACGCTGAATTGCTGGAGCGCACGTACAAATACATGCGCACGGACGAAGGAGCCTCCGACCGGCGCCTGATCGAGACTAAGGGTCAGAAGGAGAAGCGGAAGAAAAGTCGGGCTCTTGCTGAACCCAGCGGGCCTCCGACTGATAAATGGGTCTCGCCCCGATGACGAAACTCGAGATCGCCCCGATGCCAAGGTCCAAGGCCGACGCATCGCAGGTACGACTCCTACACCCCTTTCTCTGCTCTTCGTGCGTAGATCCTGATGGAGATCGAAGAGGCAGAATATCTGCGACGACCTCCACCTCTGAAGTCAAAAGACCTCGATCGAAGAAATACTACCGATTCCATCAGGGCCACGATCACAACACTGAGCAATGCATCCAACTCAAGGATGAAATAGAGGCCCTCATACGATGAGGGTATCTCGAAAAGTACCGAAGGGACCCATCGGCTCGATCCCTTCCCGATCGACGACCCAACCGACTGAAGAGACAGCGAACAACCAGCCTACTGTCGGGGTCATCAACATGATCTCCAAACGACTGGACCGAGGGACGACTGCTGAAGGAGAGTCGATGAAGAAACTACGCCAGGATGATGTAATCATTTTTACTGATGAAGATGCTCGAAGAATTCGAACTCCCCATGATGACGCTGTTGTTGTCTCGACAACAATAGTGAATTATGATGTAAGAAGAATTCTTGTTGATAATAGAAGTTTGACTAACGTTTTGTTCTACTCGACCTTCTCCCAAATACGACTGTCGACTGATCGACTCAAGAGAGTCTCTACGCCCCTAGTAGGTTTCGCTGGAGATGCCGTCACGGTAGAAGGAGAAATTGCTCTTCCTGTGACAGCTGGAACCGAACCACGATGAAGCACCGTCCACTTAATTTTACGATCGTCCAAGTACCTTCAGCCTACAACGTCATACTTGGAAGACCCAGACTAAATGCTCTCAGAGCGATAGTCTCAACATATCACTTGCTGGTCTGGTTTCCGACTAAAAATGGAGCTGAAAAATATGCGGGGATCAACAGCTCACTCGACGATACTTTCAAATCTCAACTCAAAATTATAAACCGAAAGATTTCCTGTCGGTCGACAAGTTGGACCAACGAAAAGAGGAGGAACGAGGTGAACCGGCTGAACAGCTGATTTCTATCCCGATGGCAAAGGACCCTGAACAGGTGATCTGGGTTGGGTTGCAATTGTCCGACCCGGACCGACAGCGGCTGATAGAGTTGTTGAAAGTCAATGCCGACATATTCGCTTGGTCGGCAGTGGATATGTCCGATATCCCTCTAGAAACGATGACTCACCGACTCAACATCGACCCTAGCATGAGGTCGGTGAGACAGAAGAAATGATCTTTTGCCCCCGAAAGACAGAAGGCCATCGACGAGGAAGTGAACAAGCTACTCGAGGCGGGCTTCATCAGAGAAACCACATATCCCGACTGGCTCGCCAATATCGTCATGGTGAAGAAAGCCAATGAAAAGTGAAGGATCTGTATCGACTACACCGATCTGAATCGTGCCTGCCCAAAGGATAGCTTCCCACTATCGAAGATCGACCAGCTGGTGGATGCGATGTCCGATCATCGACTGCTCAGCTTCATGGACGCCTTTGTCAGGTATAACCAGATCTGGATGGCGCCCAAGGATGAAGAGCACACGGCCTTCGTGACCGTCAAGGGCCTTTATTGCTACAGAGTGATGCCCTTCGGTCTGAAGAATGCTGGGGCCACCTACTAGTGACTCGTCAATAAGATCTTCAAAGATCAAATCGAGTGCAACATAGAGATGTACGTGGATGATAGCTGGCGAAGAGCGCGCAGACTTCAGATCACGTCCAAGACCTCGAAGAAACTTTTCGCACACTTCGGCGACATCGGATGAAGCTGAATCCGACCAAGTGCACCTTCGGGGTGACTTCGGGGAAGTTTCTCGGATTCTTCATTTCTCGACACAGAATTGAGGCCAACCTCGAGAAGATAAAGGCGATCATTGACATGTGGCACCCGAGCACCAAAAAGGAAGTGCAGCAGCTCAACGGAAGGATCATCGCACTCAGTCGATTCATTTCTCGATTGGCTGAGAGATGCCTCCCGTTCTTCAAAACCCTGAGGCAGACGAAGGATTTTCTTGGCCGAATGAGTACCGGCAAGCCTTCAAAGACTTGAAGAAGTATCTGACTTCTCCACCCTGCTTGTGAAACTAGAAGTCGGAGAAATATTGTACCTTTACTTGGCTACCTCCCCAGAGGCAGTTAGTTCGGTACTCATCCGGGAGAATGAGAGCCGGATTCACTAACCTATATATTATACCAGCAAAGTGCTCTACGAAGCCGAAACCCGATATTCAAAGGCAGAAAAAATGATATTTGCCTTGGTCATATCAGCACAGTGACTCCGTCCGTATTTTCAAACGCACACCATTGTGGTCCTCACCGATCAACCCCTGAAGATGATCCTGCATCGCCCCGACACATCAGGACGACTGACGAAATGGATGGTGAAGCTGAGCGAGTTCAACATCCAGTACCGACCACGACCGGCTTTGAAAGCCCAAGTTTTGGCCGACTTCATTGCAGAATGCCCAACGACCGACCAAATACTGGAGAACGGGAGCTCCAAAGAAGCTGCAACCTCTGAGTGTAACCCCGGGCCGACCTGGGTATTACACATAGATGGAGCTTCCAATGCTCAAGGGAGTGGGGCCGGGCTCCTGCTCACCAACTCAGAGGGAGTAGTTACCGAGTACGCCCTCCGATTCAACTTCAAAGCTTCTAATAATCAAACCGAATATGAAGTGCTTCTCACTGGCTTGAGAGTGGTGAAGGAGCTCGAAATCGACAGCCTCAAAGTCTTCTCCGACTCCCAACTGATTTTAGGATAAGTCAGGGATTAATTCGAAATGTGGGATCCGACCATGGCAAAATATTTTCAAAAAGTGAGAGATCTCGTGGCACACCTCAAGCATTTCGAGATCTCCCACATTCCCAAGATGGAGAATGCTCGGCCGATGTACTCTCCAGGCTTGCGACATCCGCCTACGGTGCCTTGGGCCGGACACTCGTGGAGAGTCTCGAGCAACCGAGCGTCGACAAGGCTGAGGAGGTGCTACAGCTGACGACTAAGCCAAGCTAGATGGATCCGATCGTTCAGTACCTAACCGATGGAACTAGCCCCGAAGACCCTGCGAAAGCCAAGCGACTCTGGTGGACGGCCTCCCAATATGTGCTGATGGACGGCGACTCTATAAAAGGTCGTTCTCCCTTCCCTTGCTAAAGTGCCTGGGACCGACGGACGCGGACTACGTACTCAGAGAGGTGCATGAAGGGATCTGCGGAAGTCACCTGGGGGACAAATCCCTGGCCTACAAAGTCCTACAGCAAGGTTACTACTGGCCCACCATGAAGAAAGATGCGGCTGATTTGGTTCGGAGGTGTGAGCCATGCCAAAAGTATGCCAACATACAACACCGGCCTGCCAACCGTCTGACTTCCATTATTGCCCCGTGGCCCTTCGCCTAATGGGGGATCGACATACTCGATCCTCTCCCTCTGGCATCTGGCCAAAGAAAGTTCATAGTCATCACAATCGACTACTTCACCAAATGGGTGGAGGTCGAATCTCTGGCGCAAATCACCGAGCACAAGATGGAAGACTTCGTCCAGAAGTCCATCATCTCCAGATTCGGACTGCCACACACTATCATTACCGATAATAGGCGACAGTTCAACAACCAAGACTTCAGAGAGTTCTGTGCGAGATTTCATATCACGCACAGGCTAACCTCGATCGGACATCCACAGTCCAATGAAAAAGTCAAAGTAACCAACCGAACCATTCTACATGGATTGAAGACTCGACTGAACGAAGCCAGAGGCCTTTGGGTTCAGGAATTGCACTCCGTCCTGTGGGCGTACCGAACGACACCCCATGTTCCGATCGGAGAATCTCCTTTTAGTTTGGCCTATGGGACGGAGGCAATGATCCCACTCGAGATCGGGCTATCATCGACTAGAGTTGAGCAGTACTGTGAACCAGGCAACTCCGAGTGTCGGAGAGCTGACTTGGACCTCTTATCCGAGCTCCGACACGAGGCTCAACTCTGCATGGCTTCCTACCGACAAAGAGTGGCCCGATACTACAATGCTAAAGTTAAGCCAAAGTTTTTCAGACCTGGAGACCTAGTCTTATGGAAGGCGGAAGTCTCGAAGCCTCTGGATCAAGAAAAACTGTCCCCGAACTGGGAAGGATCCTACAAGATAGCGGACACTTGCAGGCCGAGCGCCTACCGACTTGAGACTCTGGAAGGGACGGTCATTCTCCAGACTTGGAACGCCGACAACCTGAAACTGTACTATCAATAAATTATGTATGCCCTTGTTTGGAATACAATCCGACTTCACAACCCCAGTCTACAAAGTTCGGCTCTCCGCCATGGCTCGGCCCTCGCCAAAAGTACGAACCTCGATGCCCCGATTTGGGCCCGACATCCTATTGGAAATCTACGGCCCGATCGCCGACGACACATTGGACTCTTGCGAATACCGTTCTGTCTACATTAACAAAAGCCAGCACTGGCGATGGAACCTCCCTAAGTCAAAGCCACGCCCCTTCCATGATCGACTCCCGATCAATGCGGCTGGCTAACCTGCCGACTTAGCCCCGACCGAGAAGGGCAAAAGGCCAGGACGACTGACGTCGCACTCGCGATATACCGACTTGGTCACGACCGATCAAGGGATATTCGGCTTGCCACCGTTTATCATACGTCGCGACGTATACGCCCGACCAAGGTCCGGACAACAGATATTCGACTTGTCATCGTTATCCTAACTAAATATATCAGACACTACTCGACTATCAGATTCTATGGAATGATCGTGTCAACGAGCTACGTCCGAAGGTCGGTCGACACTCGACTCGACATACACGCCCGACCCAGGTCTAGGCGACGGACGCTCGACCTACACTCTGGACCATTGGATCCGACAACAGTCAGGACGTCGGTCTACGATCGAAGCTTGCTCTGCCCTTATCGTGGCGCACGCTACTGGCTATCTTGATTAACTAAGCAGGATCCTACCGAACATCCTAATGAGGTATGTCGGACCTACAACTCGTATACTCGGGGGCGTCTCGATGAAACATACATTTCGACTCACATACAGAAGAAATTAAAAATTTTAATTTCATTTAAGTTGAAATTGGACTTACAAAATTGGGCCGAAGCCTGATTACAAGTATCCAAAATAAAACAAAACAACATATGCTCCAACTACTCATCGGAATCAACTTCCTGGATCGGGAGAAGTTCGGGGCGACCGGTGTACCCGCCCGGGTCGGAGTGGGATTGGAGGTCAGAGCCGCCTCACCTTCGGTGGCTTGTTCCGTCGGCCCGGGGATGGCCTCCTCCGCAGCAGTATGACCTCCCGACGCTGGGTCGGCCACCTCCTCTACGGCTTGGCCCTCCGACCTCGGAGGAACGACGCTGCTCAGGTCGAGCTCCGAGTATAGATCCTGGATTGCATCCCGAGCATCCTCGTACCCCATCCGGTAGGAGGCGAAGCCACCCTCGAGAAGCTCCTCCCGATACTCGTCGGAGCCGCGGAAGTCCTCCACCGCTCGGCTCAGCGCCTCCTTGGCCGACTCCGCCTCTGCCTTCTCCTCGACCTTGGCCAGATTCTCCAGGCTAACCCGGAGTTGCTCGCGCTCGGCCTCGAGCTCACCGACACAATCGTCCCACTCACGTCGCAGCCAATGAGCGGTGAGGGTCTTGCGCTTGACCTGCTCGCGGGCCGACTGAAGTTCGACCTCTGAGGCAGTCAGGCCATCGGTGAGTCGGGAGATCTCCTCCTCGAGCCGGGCCTCACGGTCGGTTGATAGCTTCAGCTGCTCGACCAACGTCACCTTCTCGACTTCGACCGACTCCGCCCTGTCCTTCCAGGCCGTCTGGATGTCGTCGAACCTCCGGTACCCGACCTCCAACTCGAACATATTATGGATCAGCTGCAAATAAAAGGCTGGTCGTTAGAAGAATAGAATAATGAAAATAATGATGGAGAGGGAGGATGAAGAAGCACTCACCCCGATCATAGTTGGGTAGAAGGAAGACAGCATCTCGGTCACTGACCGACTCTTCAGGAGCTCCCGATCGGTCGAAAGAATGGTTGCCTGACACAACCTCCTGGCCAAGTTATGGTTGGCCAGAGCTGACGCTCCCTCAGGAACCCGAATGTCGGACGACGCAACGCGGTCCCCGACCTCGTGTCATCCGCCGGTGCCATCGGGGCCTTCCCCGGTCGGTCGCCCAAGCCCGAAGGTCGGGGAAGGAGAGAAAGCTCGAACTCGACTGAGTTCCTCCCGAGGCCGCGATGGGGGCCGCTATAGGTCATTCGGGCTCCCGTGCTTCGACCCGAACCTCCTCCGCCGGTGAGGCCACCGATACTCCTTCGGCTACCCCCTCTGTCGCCCTTTCCTCGGGCTGTGCCTCGGGTGGCACTATCGGCGTCGATAAGGCAATAACTGGTTCCGGCTGCACAGCCGCCGTCGCAACGGCGGTCGGAGATGACGTCTTGGGCCTCTTGGGCGACCGCAAAGGTCCGACCCCAGACGCCGGTCTCTTCCTCGCCGTATGCTGCCGAATGTCAGCATCCTTCAGTCTCACTCTCGGCGGCATGCCTGCAATTTCAACAAAAGAGTTAGCACAAATTTGGAGACAGATGAAAAAGCTAAAAGACAACCGACGGGTCGAACTGTACCTAAGTGGGGGATCGAACTTAGGCCGGCGTCATAGAGAACTTGTTCGGTGATGAGCTCTCTCTGCTTCGGTACCGACATATCCTTGAGTCGGTAGAAGTCCTCCCGATCTTCTGCCTCCAGTCGGCTATTTTCATTCGACCGAGTTTGAGGGTCACCCAGCGAGAAGGAAACCCCCAAGGTAGCGAAGAGGAAGCAAAGAAAATTGGTTCTTCCACCCATGGATTGACGATGGAAGATTGGTGATGAAGGAAAACTCTTTCGGAGATTGAAAACCATCACCCTCGGGCTTTGGGTGGGTCGGAGGACGAAGAACGCCTGAAAAGAGAAATTCAGGGAGAGGTCGGCAAAAGCCAACACAGCACGGCAAAGCTGACTATTAGTCGGACTGAGTTCGGCGCCAGTTGCACCAGACAGAGCCCGTAATACTCCAAGATGTTCCGAATGAACTCTGAAATCGGAAAGCGAAGACCAGCCCGAAGGTCCTCGACATAAAAGGCCACCTGGCCCGCAGGCGGGTTGTTAACCTGACCCTTAGCCCCAGGGGCGAAAAGTCGAAACTGCTCCGGGATACCATACAATTTCCTGAGCCGATCGATGTTCGGCCTCGAAAGTGAAGAAGCCTCCACCTCCGAGGTCGACCAAAAATCATCGGTCAGGTTCCCCGACTGACCTCCTTGAGGAGAGGTTCTAGCCATAATGCTAGCCCCAAGAAAGGAGAATAAAGAAGAGAATCCAAAGGAAGTGAAGTTGCAAAGGAAGCGAAAAATGTAAGGACACAAAGACGAAAAGCTTCCAAGGAGGAGGACAAGGACAACTACCTGGAACTGGGGGATCACTCGACAGAGTCTCAGCGCCAGAACAGGACTGTGAAAAGTAAAGTTTTGGATACAAGTGACCGTATATATATAGATCCCCTCGACGGTCAGGATGGGAGCACGCCAAACGAGGGTCTTTCGGATGTTGACACGTGGCAGCATCTGGGTCCTTCCTCGGTCCGACGGTTTGACGCACCTGTCCCAGATCAAGCCACGTCGCCTCCATCCGCGCGAACGGCTCCTGCCCAATGGCCCCCGACACGTGGCAGAAAAGCCACGTCTCGGAATTAATTAACTGACGGTGGTTTGCGTTCCTAATGAGACGCCTGACGGCGGTTTGCGTTCCCAATGAGACGCCTGACACCGGATCGTCCATTGGTATGGTCGGCAGAATCGGAGCATGACGTGATAAAAATCCACTCCTTTCACCCGACGCCGCTGCCCACATGGTAACACGGGCCAACACGACATCAGACTCAGGAGTAGGGGGCAACTGTTGGGATATACCGACTGACCCCTGACGCCGACTTATCCTCGGGATGGTCTGACTGACGCCCGACTCTACCCATCCGACGGACGGACGACTCTGACAATGACTACTGACAATATCTTGCTAGAAGTATGCCAGCCGAACAGACCAATACTGTCCTCAACCAGCCGAAAGGCCGAACCTATATCACCGACTCTCTGTCGGGGTGGCAGCCGATGTCCGACTTCTGCAAGCCACCAGATCGGCCGATCATGCTTCCGAGTCACCACCCGACAGTCAAATCCCGACGTATAGTCGGCCAGCCCGTCCAAATGCCGTACAGCCGACATGGGCTGTTGTCCTGTCAAGGACATGTTGTACGACCGTCGTGGGGCGTTGTCCTGTCAAGGACATGGGTTAGCTCTGATGACCTGACAATCCACGATGACTTGAGAGCCCCTGACGATTTGACAACTCCTCGATTGTCTGCACCATTAATGACGGGACCATACCGCATTCTACTATAAAAATGGGTAAGGCAACAGTTTTGGTAAGCTCTCTCAAGCTCTCTCAAGCTCAGGCTCTCGCCCTCTCTCGATTACTAAGCCCTCTGATTCTTTTCTGCTGTTGTCTAGTCTTCTCTCTGACTTGACCGTCGGAGGGTCCCCGTCGGAGGCATCTCCGATCAGTGAGGACTTTCCTTACAGGTGCGCATTTCTGACGATCAGGCGACGGGGGGACTGGTCGCAACAGGTAGGTTGATCACAATTTGAGGTTTGGTTGTCTTAGTAAAAGGACAAAAACATAATGAACAGCAAAGAAGCATTTATAACTTACAGGTGGAGCAACAATCTAGTAAAAATTGATGATAAGTACATTGATTAATAGAGTACAAGACAATGATTTCTCAAGGTGAAACAATCATCGACCCAATCAATGCCTCACACACTTTTTTACGTAACACACAATATATTGCAAGTTGAAAAAATTGGTGTAAAAATATATGACAATCATGATACTTTATTCTAAAAATCTTTCACTCTTTGGAGTTCATGCATGCATCAAGAGAAATTTAAAAAATAGCCATCAGATATCTTCAAATCAATTAGAAATTCATAAAATATCTTTTTCTCATATATTGGCATTATATAGAAAGATGGGTGAAATAGGTATTTGCTATTGCCAATGAGAGTTGGGTGTAGTTCATATTGTATGCCTATTTCTTCTATATCAAACAAACACCTATGTTATTTTTATCTTCCCTTCAAAGCTCAATGCAAATATTCTTTTCAATATGCATGACATTCAAATTGTGATATAATTTGAGAGTTTTTTAATGAGTTATATGTGAAATCAAACCATTGGTTGTTAAAAGCACATGGGAATTGATTTTTCAATAGAAAGGAATTTATGTATGGTTACTATCAAATATGTTTAGTGCATGTATACCATATTTTTGTACATACTATTAAAACTTTGTTGCCATATAGATAAATTAGTACAGTGAGCCTGAGAGAATGCATCCATCATTAAGGTATATATGCATAAGTGGTACTGTCATGTAGTCGTAACAATTAGTTCATTTCTAGATCAACTTTCATATATCAAAATTCACTAATCAATTACCTATAGATCAAAAATGTGTCTTACAAATCAGATCCAAAACCTTGGAACAAAGTCGTTTTCATCTAAACAATAGAGTAAGAAAAATATGTGATTTCATATCTAGTCTTAAAAGATTTGAGCACCAGATCTAAGTATACCTTATGGAAGAAGAAGAAGATGTTTTTTCCTCTTCTTATCCTTCAATGCATATTTTAAGGATATGCCCCTCTAACCCTAATTAGGGCATTAAGCCCAGTACAGAACATACTTGAATTGAACTCGACAATAGGAACATATTCAAAAGAAAACTTGATAAAAGAAAAAATACTAGAAATAGGACTCGATAATAAGAAATATGCTAAATTATTCTCTTATAAATATTGAAATCTGGCTAAAATTCAATATATCTCTAATAAAAACTTTATAAGAGAATCCAACAAAAACCTCTACAGCCTGATATGATCTAACTTATTGAAGACTCCACTCATGAATTTGCTAGCTCCTATATGGCTTAACATGGTATAACTGGTCGTAGTACTTATTGGTGGCATTCTTTGCAATATTATTAGTATTCATACCGGCTATACTAATTGAAAAAAATTTGTATTGATCAGTACAAGATAAAATATAATTTCTCCTTAAAAAGAAACTATTAAATTTTAAAAGATACTTATAATGTACTAATATTCTTATGTCGATTCAAAACAATAATTACTGATGTGAAAATAAAATCTTTCTTTTTAACCAAGTTTTTATAATCAAAAAGAAACTGCACACCACCTAAAGAACAAATGTTAATATTAATACTTTCATATTAATTCATTCTATATTTAAGGAAAGAGAAAAAAAATTCTTTGAGCATTATATCAGTGTCGACAAATAAATCCACAACCAATAGAGTTAGAATTAATGATGATGCATATATATCACCATAAATGCTTATGGTATTTGTGACAGTAGAATTTGGCCACCACCAATAACTTAAATATTAGCGATGATTCTATTATTGTCTGTAGTGTTAGTGATGATATATCCATTGCATTCAATATTACGATAAATATTAGTGATGATGAATCAAATTGCTACTAAAAAATATTATTATTAGTAGCAATGTCTCATATTTGTCATAAAAGTGATTTTGGCATCAAAATTCCTTTACCAACCAATAAGAATGAGAATTAGTGATAGCTTTTTTGTGATTATATATGTCGTTGCTACTAATACTAATATTTTATAGTTGAAAGAGTTATCATCATAAAAAGGTTAATATATATTAGTGACAACTTTGAACAGTTATTACAAAATGCACAATATTAGTGACATCTTTAGATGGTTGCTACTAAAAAGATGAAGTATTGTGCATTGAGAGATTGTTTGGCTAATATACTAAAAATAGGCTCAATTTCCTAAATCAACCTTGTTTAGTTCACCACATTGTGCAATAAATCGAGTAATATGCTCAATGGTTGATTGCGTTCAATCACCGGCAAATTTGATCAAATCAAGTACTTTGTAATTTATATAATATTTAATTTTTGTCATATTTGTCATGATATGACCATTTAAAATAGCGTGATCTAGACTCTAAGAATATGTCTAATATATCAAAATTGAACAAAAGTCAGAAGAAACAATTTGATCCTCAAGTTTCTTGAACTGAGAGATCCCTAAATCAAGATCCTGATGATACAACAGTTCTTATGGAAGCAAAATATTTATAACATAAATATAATGTAATATATAATTATTAAAATATAAATATAATATATGAATATATAACTAGAATATATAAAATGTGTAAAAGAAGATAAATATCAATTAAATTAATAAGTAGAATGAGTATTATGCTAATTAGTGATATATTTTTATCAGAATGAAAAAAGGAATCCTATTAATTCTATTTAGTCATATGTAGCCTGTATTATTAGTTACAGTAGTTACATCCAATACTAATCAACAAATTGAATCACTTGGCCTTTATTCAATTGTTATATGGATTGAACATCATCTAGCACACTGCAATTTATAGCTAGATTCGGCCTACCACCTAGTAGTCTCTCATCCCATAAGCTTTGTTCGAGTCTAATATGAAATTCGACCTTTTTATCATCGAGATGAAAATTCTCTATCCTCTACCTTCTAGGCACTTGTCGAGCAAGCCTCATAATTTATTTCAATTTATTGTAAGGGTGCCTGGCTATCATGAGGCATATCAATGCTTTTTCTATGGCCTGAATCACTTAATTCTCACTAGTCCCTTGATTTCTTCTAGAGGCTCCCTAAGAATCTAGGATAATTTGAAGAAATGGCTGCATTGTTGGAGCAATGACCTGACCGATCCCTTTCATAGAAGCATCATTGAATGATACTTCCACAGTTTTTTCTATCTTTTAGATTTTATGATTCAACCTTAGAGGAAAGTTCTTTCCTTTGACCAAATTTGACATTCTTGGGATTCTTCGTCTACTTTTGGCCTTATGATTGTAAAACCTCCTTCTGCGATCTGGAAACTCTTTGCACACCACTTTTATCCACTTAACATGAGATCATCTTGGTGGAGATGATCATCATGATCATTAACTAAAGGCTTGACAACCTCCATGTGATCCTCCCCTTGGTAATATTAACCTGAGCTTATTGTATGATTAGGCCGTCTATGTGCCAAATCTATCGGATTGATCAGGAGGCTAGGTTTGATTTTACCTGAGTAAAAAGACATAACATTTCTAGTATGACAAGGATATGACCACAAAGGGAAGCAAAGAGGGGCAGTAATATAACTCGCAGGTAGAGAAACAAACCAATAACAATTAATTACATAGAGATTAATTAAGAAAATGATTCTTCTAATTGGAGTGATTATCACATTGAAGAGCTAAGATACATCATGTTTTCAATAGCCATATCCAGTTTCTGAAACTATTAATCACATATCATCATCACATTCCTAGCTTTAACCACATGCACTGCTTGCTCGATTGTAGTGCTCGATGGATGTGCAATCGTATGCCCTATATCAGCTTGAAAATGTTTATGCGGTTGAGTCAATTTACACTCATCTAGGTAAATTTTTTTCCTTTCTACATTAAGTAATACAATGATGACTTGTAGTATAATCAAAACCTCTGAGTTCTTGAAAATAAATCCTAGTTTCCATATTTGAAATGAAGTATCATGCATGTGTTAGATATAGTTTATAGTAGGTAGAAATTGTTAAGACATTGATTGATACTGTTGATTTTCTTTCTTTCTTTAGGCATATGTTCTGCATGATGATCAAGCCTGTAGTTACTCAATCCTTTGTCCTTGCATATATTTCTATTGGCAAGCGCATCTCTAGCCTCATTAAGCTCTTTTGATAGTGAAGAGACATAATAATTAAAAATCTTAGATACACTACATGAGGCTTGAAGTCCTGAATCTCCTTCAATAAGGATGGTGCCTGACCATTGACCAAAGATTCAGTTGATGGATGAGTTCTATGACCTTGTCTATACAAAATCCTTTCTAATTGATCTATGTAAGTTTAATTTGGACGATTCAATAACTCTTGATATAAATCTAACACATTGATTTAAATTGTATATCTATTCATTGTTAGGATATTTCTAATGTTGTTTCTTTTATCTTGCAATAGGTTCTGGCACTATTTGTGCCGGCCTATACCAGACATGTATATATTGAAATAAATAAAAGTGAGAGACATGTTCTAGATCTACAAATGAATTAATTGGATTTTTTTTCTTTTCTTCCTCCTCCTCTTCTTCTTCTTTTTCAAATATGATAGGCGTTGCCACCACCAAAACTTGAATTGTAGACCTTCTGCATGTGATGAGGAATGCGAACCAGCCTTGCTTGAGCTACGGCCAGTTAGCATTAAGAATTTGAGCATGTCCGTGCCTTTTATTGTATTTGCCGAGCACTTGCTTGGGATAGGCAACAACCATGCAAGTTGCAACCAAACCTGAAGCATGCTGTTACCAAAAAAAAAACACCTGAAGTATGCATTAATTCCTGTACCTTCGAGATAAATCTAACCATCCACTGTTTCTCACATTTATGGCAAATACTTTAGCTTTTTACCGTCGGTGCAGCCATCAAAGTTGGACTGTCCTTTGCTATTATCGTAGAAAATCTAGACATTTATTATTGAAGCAATTTATCTTTGTGGGGTCCCTCTTGTCCTTCACTTATTTAATATGAGTGTGATAAACAAGTGTTCTCACCAGTCTTTTCTTTGTAAGAGAATTTAACCCACTTTCGGGGGACACCTGACATAAAATTGTCTTTTTAAATTTGTTTGTTTGAGAGTGATATGTTGATAGTGTACTCCATGTGACTTTTGCTTACATGGCCACTCACAATAGGTCCATCTCTGGCACCCAAAGATGGTCTTCAGATATGTACCAAAAAGGATGGTTATCAGATGCCAGTTATAGTAAATCTTTTTAAAGAAATAAATTTCAAATACCAAAACTGAGATCCTTTCCCATATGATTTGATATTTTGATCTTCTTATTTGAAAGAAGAGATTTTGAACCACCCAAAATATTTATTAAAAAAAATATGTGCACAATGCAAAAAGATAAAAAAAAAAATAAAACTATTAGATGCAGTATGATAAAAAAAAAACTTGTTTCATTTAAATCTTTTGTGGCTAGAGTCAGCTATTAATCCTTGCTATTTATGCCTTTTGTCAATGAAAAATATGTGTTATTCATTTATCTCTTCATCAATTTTTTTTCCTTTCTTCTTAAATTCTAATCATCTTTAGATGTCTAGCTTTTATCTAAATTTTTAATTATTCAATCAACTCTATCGCATGCTGCTTGTACTTTCCCTCATATGCAGCCATCCAGCTTGATAAAAAAAATATTGCTTGCTCAAGGATGACATTCAATGACGTTGCTTCTAAGTAAATATTTATTATTTTACTCTTTTCATGTCTTCTATTCCACCACGATAATCAGCGAATCCCATGCTGCTCTTCTTCCCTTTTTTTTTTTAATTTTTTCTCCATCCGTTCCATAACTTCGTAATGAAATTTGGAAGAGGAGCAGATATAATTTTGATAAAATAACCTTTCAAATCATGCTTATGAAATAACAGTTAAGAAACAAATAATCTATTTCTCCTCTGCATTGCCGCAAAAAATGCATTTAGAGGTAGCTTGCCAATTTCTTCTTTGAAGATTTTTTAAACTGAGAAGCTTTTTATGATATATTGGCCAATATATTGACATATTTTGATATATCACTATCATAATATCATAATATCTAGATCTTTTATAATTTCTTCAATCTTTCTTCTTTGATCAAATGAATCGATATTTTAGTTCATCTGATATCCAGCCTTTAAAATCTTTATATACGCAAACTAACTATTATCTCCAAATGCACCTGCAATTGGATATTCACTTGCTTTATTAATTGTGTAGATCCATGATGATTGGCATCGATTCCTTTTTTTTTTTCTAGCAAGATAAGTGGCACTGGTTAGTCGGACAGACAAATCATGTACTTTGTATGGTCCATATCCGTACACTGGTACGCCCACGGAGCATATCATATGCTGTCCTTGTCGGGGTTCATACATGTTTTACATGGCACGCTCATAACTTCCTTCCTGAAATCACATACACGGGTTTTTTCACCCGTTTCATGCAATAAGTTCAGTGTGTCCCGGTGGGGATGTCAATGGCCGGTAGAGGGATCCACTTGTCCGGTCTCCACAGTGGCCATCACGTGATGCTGCCTTTATCACGTTTTTTTTGGTCCCACCCTAGTTGTGAGATAAATTTATACTTTAGCCAGGAGGGCCTGTTGGGGGACAAATTTTATCCTATACTCCTCTGCTATATATAGCCATGCACACAGATAATAATGTACTGCGACAAATACTTGATAGAAACCTCCCCTTCTATGATAAGCACGATGCATCATAATCAACAGTGCATCACATTGACCGTCTATCGCATAATGGATAACCAGCAAACAACATACGTTGCACATATATGTACAATTTATATCCATACACATATTGGTTGCTGATCTTTCATCTCCATCATGCGATAGATGGCCAGCGAGATGCACTATATGCTACGGTGCACTCAAAAGCTTCGTGTTCCATTTAATGAATGAGCCCACAAAGATCACTTAGCTATATATATATAGTCACGTAGTATAGGATATAATTCTCTTATTTGGATCTCATTGCAAAATCTAGTAGGGTAGGTTGGAGAGAGAGGCTCCACTGTGAAGCAAGGGAGAGGAAGAACGTGAGGCCGGCAGCCAAAAAAAAAAAAAAAAAAAATTAAAGCAAAAGAATGAAGTGGCTTTGGTAGAAAAATAATAAAAAAATCAAAAGATGTGCCAAGAAAAAGATGGAGGTATTATCATGAATACATGTTAAAAGTGGAGTTAAAGGGTGTTGGAAACTTATCCCAGGTGTCTCCACAGACTAGCGGCAGAAATATCGTATGCACCAACGGCTGACACCTTACCATTTTTATGGATCTGTGAATATTTTTTTATATGTTAGACAATTTCAGTGGCAAACAATACTTTGACTAGTTTACGATGCCCAATTATAATTGAAGCCTTGAGCTTTTCTTTTAGTCACCTTGCTGATGAAAACTAGTACAAAAGAAAATTATACATAGTTTAATTAATGCATGATTCATGATTGATATCAACATTTGCTAAATGTTTTGGGCTGTGGTAGTGTGCCAGTATCCGGGTTTAAATCTTAGATCTCGTTCAGGGCAAGCCTTTGGAAGCGAGGTGCTAACAAATTAAGCTAAAAAAATCATCGATAACGTTTTTTAAATATTGTAGGTGCTGGTATTGCTCTATCATCCCTAATAAAGGACTCTATTTCACTTGTGGTAGTCAGAAAAACTGTTCAATATTCGGAGTGCGAAATAGCGCGCCTTGTCAGTACAATCCCTTGTATTGATGCAAGAATGGGTCCAAGTTCGCCCTCGATCTATCACTCTAGTTGTCTTCTACTTGTCTGGTTCTCAAAGCAAAAGAAACCTGACTCATACCCCTTATAACAGGAAACAGAAAGGTACAAGAGCTAACGCAACATGGCACCCATCAGGTAGATCACATTACTTTGCCTAATTATATACATCAAATTTTATATTACTGATGCTTAACCATGTATTCACATTCCAAACGGCATAACTGACAACCATGTGCCCTCAAAAGTAAGGGAGAGCATGGTTCGGTTAACCGAATCATCTTTCAAATTTTAACCGAATCATCTTTCAAATTTTCAATTCGAATCAAACTCATCAATTTTTTCAAATCATAAATCGTAACCAATCCGTTTGATACAGTTAACCGATCATCGGTTAACCGTATTAAATGAAACGGTTAATCGGTTAATCGATTTTTTTAATTATATATAAAATATTAAATAATTTACATCATAATAAAATCTTCATGGCAATATCCACCATAGCAATATCATAATCTTCATGATAAAATATATCAATAATAAAATAAAGATTACAATTGGTGGGCACTGAGAGTTAGTAAGGAATGAAGCTAAGAATTTTTAGGTTTTAAGTCAAAAAAAATAAAAAATAAAAGTGTGAAGCTATAATTAGAACATTGGATCTGTTAGTTATTCTTAACAAAATAACCAATTCAACTACATGTTATATATGAATCATATTTTTCATATATTATATATATATATATAATGGTCGGTTCGATTAATCATTATTTTTTTAAAGAAAAATCAAATCTGAATCGGAACTGAAATTTTTTTAAACAATCCAAACCAAAATCAAAACCGACGGTTTGATTAACCGTATTTTTTGGATTAATTTTCAATTTCGGATCGGTTAATCAATTTTCAGATTTTTTTGCTCACCCCTACTCAAAAGATGTTAACTTTACATCACTTTTGGTTTTCATAATTTCTTAATAAGAATTTAAAAGTTACTATATTTTCTATGTATAATTATATGATAAAACATCTTACCAAAAAGAAAAAGAATAAAACAAGGAGCTTTAATTAATACTTATCTTTTTTTCATACAATTTTGTGAAATATAATCTATTTAAACATTTACATACATTATAGGTTTTAGGTGCTTTTCTTATAACAAAGAATATCTTTGCTAAGGGCCTATAAAATTAATTTGTACATCCCAGGTAAATAGCACCACACTTCTATTGGGTTCTCACAATTTAAGGTTATTGAGATGTTTCTTTCTCTTTTCTTATTGTTACAAGTCATCGTATTATTGCTGATAAAAATATAGATTATACATTCTTGCTGTGGAGCTCCAAAATATGATATGGTCGGTAAACAACCGAGCTAGAGATCGGTTGGTAGACGAGATAAAGACGGTTGCTGGTACCTACAACCATAAGTCCATTTATCAAAGATTGTCCAATGGAGAATCCTCTAATAGTTAAATTAATCTGAGCTTAGGGAATGGTCAAATGAGAGAGAACAATAGAAAGAGTTTCTGTTCCAAGACAACTTAACCAATAAGGATCCTCTCCTCCTCTCTTTATATAGAGGGAGATTCATGAGCCGTTACCCAAATTTTGGATTCAATTATGGCATTAATAAATACAGAATATGAAGAGTTATTGTGCTCATAGTGGGATAACCGTTGTGGATAATTATTACGCCCACAATGATGGAAGTACGAGGCTCCCAAATGGCTGATAGATTCTACTAGAGCTGGACAGCCTATGGTTATGAGTCATGATAGGTGACTAAGGTGGTAGCTCAACAAACGCCTAAGGTCAGAAAATCAATTATCTCTATAAAATTTATCCGCCACTTCCACGTCCGAGATGATACCTTCATTTCAGGTGATGGCAGTAGCTGGCTTTTTACATTTTTCAACCTCAGTTGTTGCCTAAGATCCAAAGTGGGAGTTCTTATTATAAGATAACACCATTTTGAAGGCACAATGAAAAGTTCTCGATTAGTATTTAATTTGGCGCTTCATAGGTTACGATGCAACGATGGGGTGTGGTAATCAGGGCAGCACACCACTCAAATTGAAAATAGTAATCCTAAAGATCATTCTCCAATCGATCTTAGGTTGCCATGTGGCATAAGCAGATTGGTCTCAAATAATACTATGTGGATCCGCTATGTGGCATGATTAGAAAGTTGGTGTGACAAAGAGTCGTACGATTTGATATCACTAATATGTGCTACGTGTTGAAATCTAATAAGCACAGTAATCATTGTGTTGATCTCGGCCATAGGTGCCCAATATAAATAGGTTATATCCTTCTCACCTCTTCTTCTCCATTTGCTCATTTACCCTCTCATGAGAGAACTTGCTTCGCCAATTTCTGTTCAAGCAGCATTGTAGTCCTCCATCATTGTCTTCTTCGATGCTGGCATACCTTCTTTATCCTTGATTCTGGTCAAACACCATGATCGTCGGTGGATGTTTCTTCTCTTATTCTTCTCCTCATCTTTTATTCTTTTCTTTGTTCCATCATTTCTCTTCCTCTTTTCCTTTCTTTTTTCTTTTCTTTATTATGTCAAACCGTGAAAGGGAAACCAAAGGTGTAAATCACTCAAGCGGCCGAGGTTCTCAATCATCCACATCTTGGGCTATGCTTGAGGATGCACCTCAAGCATATATCAAGGTGGGCTCCTCATCCCATTCTAAACCTTTCGGATCTCGGCACTCGGAGACCCTAGGCTTTGAAAGTTTTTTATACTAAGAAATAAGGAGTCTAACATTACTGAGCTCGACCTAGAAAGACTTCGGGCTCAATTCTATATTCTAAGTCAGTATTGCTTGAAGACTCCGGCTCAGAGAATTGGGTGACACGAGCTTCGAAGGGTGCTTCAGGATATACGAGGCATCTCTTCGGGCTAACCTCAAATTCTCCCTTCATCTGTTCATCTGCATCTCCTCGACTTTTATAGAAAAGTCCCAGCTCATCTTACTCCCAGCTCTTTTCGAATTATTTGTTCTTTCATTATTCTTTGTGATCTCCTTAGTGTCGAGTCAGGATACTCTCTCTTAATTTCAGGCATGGTTCATCCTAAAGAGGTATCCCTGAGAAAAGGGCTATTTATACTTGATCCAATTGGCAAAAAAAAAAAAAAATTCTTCAACCTACTCAACTTGGATCTCTCAAAAGATAAAAAAAGATGATGGAAGAATGGTAAAAGTAGGAAACTCCTTCTTCTTTTATTGATTAATTCTTTATATTATAAACTGAAGTACATAGCTTCTATTTATAATAATAAGGCCGTCCTTGTACAATTTGAGTCAAATTCATTTTGTATCTTTTAGAAGGACATCTACTCTTGAATATTTTGGATTGGACTCCTTTTACTAGCTTAAATAGGACTAGATTTCTAAAAGAAGAAAAAACAGAAATATAAAAATGCTAAAATTTATAAGAAGTAGATCTTGATTTCTATATCAATTTGTCTTCTATTACTTGCTTTGCCTAATTCTTTATGAATTAGGAGATAACCTCCAATCAAAATCTTACACAAAAAGAAAGTTTTGATTTGATCAGTCTATTTTGAGACTCAAAAAATAAAATTTCTACCTGATTTAGCTCCTATAGAGGCTCCCCAAAGTTATAGATCTCAAAAAATTATTCAATTTCAAAAAAAAGTCATCTTAATCAAGCATCATATGGCCAAGTTATTGCTTTCTAAATTCTGGCACGTGATTCAGCTTTTTGATGTGATAGATCTTACTCTTAGATTATGTCTACCTCCCTCATAGTGGTCAATATAATCCATATCGAGTTTGATGATCCATTTGGATCGGTACTTCACTCTTTCAAGTGGCTGTCATTTTATTAAGGACTGTCCTCTTTGGTGCATGGCTGGAAGAGTATATTCTTTTTATTTTAGCTGATCATCCTTAGGACTTCAATTGGGGCTAGGGCAAGTCTAGCAAAGCCTCAAACAAGAATCCTCATCCCTTACCTAAGGACAACGAGGTTTGCCATACACTGCTCATTATTGAGGTGTCGGCACAGCATAAATTATTGACCAAGCAGATGTTGTATGATGCCGGACTAAACCAGCCAATCCCCAAGGTATGATTCAGCTTTTCTGTACCTTGATTTTTGTTCTCTTGTTGTTTCATTGCATTAACTTTCTTTTTTGATTTTACAAGAATGAGGCCTAATGCAGAGTCTATTCACAATGCTTTCAAAAGAGGTCAATTCTTTCCGAGGAGAATCTTCTCAGGAGGCTTCATCCTCAAAGAAGCCAAGGAAGGTGGAGCTAAGGACCACCTCAAAGCTTAGGACAAGTCCTCCTCCACCCACATTCACCCCTAGAGCCTCGTGTTTGGAGCTGGTGGAGATTGACAATGACCTAGTGGTCATCGAGGCAGCGCCTATTTGGTCTGCTCCTGTTGAGCTTGTTTCTTCCTGACAATTTTTCCATCCTCAGTTTTATGTTGATCAACTGCAGCTTCTTTAGCTCGTGCACACTTCTATGCTTGTGCGAGGAGGTTGGCATAGTCCTTTAAGAGCTTCTTGTCTAGAAAAAATGAATCTAGAATTTCGAAGCCCTACTTCAAAGCTGACATAGAGATTGATTCATTTAGATTGTGAACTTTCAATGTGGTGGTATTGAACTAAGCCACATAATCTCTCAGGGACTCCCTTTCTCTTTGTCAAACTGAGAAGAGGCCATCAGAGTTTAATGGTTGCTTCCTATTGCTACTAAATTGCACCACAAACAACCTCCTTAATTGCTCGAAGATGTGAATCATTCCTGATTGAAGACCAAAGTACCATACTTGAACTAGCTTCCTTAATGTGGTGGGAAGGTGAGGTAGAGGAGTGCATATGAGAAACCCTAAATTATCATGAGAACTTTATATGAGTGAATCAAAGGAGCCGTCATATAGCTCTAGGTGTGGGATCTTAAATCGAGCTAGAATAGGTTGTTCAATAATCCTCCCAAAAAATGGAGAGCATGAGTGGAAGCCAAGACCATCCTCCTATCCGTGGCTTCCCTCATGTAGTGCCAGAAGCCAACGATCAATCTCTTGAAGCTTTCGATCAAGATCGGCTTCTCTTTAAGGAGCACCCCATCGAGCATCACCTGGGTGGAGTCTTCCCCAAAGATTCTAGGGAGCAACGACATCAACCCTCCCATCATGGGCTCTGATGGTGAGAGGGGGAATTGCATAGTAGAGGTTTAGAATGATGAGTCAGCCCAAAAGGATGTACCTAGCTACTCAGGGCTCTAAGGATGGAACCACCAACTATGGTGAGATTGTGCGATCGAGAGGGCTGGTGCCTCTTGCCATTCCTGCTATTTTTCTGCCACTTGTTGGAGATTTTGAATGGTGAATGTCAGAGCTTAAGCCAGTTGTACCTAGATGGTGAACTACTGTTAGTCTGCTGCAATAACCGATTGGGATGGGCCAGGCTCTGAGCCCTGATTCAGTTGGTTGTTCTAACTGATGACCATCAGTGCGAGTTGACGGATGTATTCTATGCTCTAGTCCTCATCATGGTTATCTCTCTCTTCTAAAATAGGATACTGGCCCCCCCTCTAGTGTCAAACTATTGCTGTAGAGCTCCAAAAATGTAATATGGTTGGTAGATAATGGAGCTGGAGGTTGATTGGTAGATGAGATGAGTATGATAGTTGGTGCCTACAACCGCAAGTCCACTTACTGGACATTGTCCAGCAGAGGACCCTTTGATAGTTAAACTAGCCAGAGCTTAGGGAACAGTCAAAAGAGAGAGAATAAGAGGAAGAGTTTATGTTCTAAAAGAACTTACCTGATTAGGGTCCTCTCTTCTCCTCTTTATATAGAAGGAAATTCATGGGCCATTAATCCAGATTTTTTGGGGTCAATTATAGTATTAATTAGCCCGAAATATGAGAAGTTACTATGCTCGCAGTGGAATAACCATCGTGGATAACTATTGCACCTACGATGGTGAAAATCTAGCCCACGATTGCACAGAAGAAGGAAATGATCTAATAGATTCTACTAGAGTCGGGGCAGCCCCCAATTTATGAGCCATCAATGGATGATTGAGATGATAGCTCGGCAAACATCTAAGGTCGGAAAGTCAGTTGTCTTTCTAACATGCATAATAAAGTTAAGAAGGATCAATAACTAATACCCAGTTACAATAACATTTTCTATTTGTAATCTGATCAAAGAAGGAACAAATTCTTTCAATATGTTCAACTCACATCTCTCATGGAAAGGAATAGAAATAATAAGTATTTAAAATAAGGTTTCAAACTTTTTCTTTTATTAATTGATGGTAAATGGTATATAGGCCATTAGAAGATCACATTCTTGAATTCAAGTCAAGATTCTCTTCTAATTGAAAAGATAAAAAAATTCTTGATATAGATAAAAAATTTTGAATATAGTTAGAAATTTATATTAAATCAAAATTCATAGGAAGCTAGATCTCTATTCCTACAACAACATTATGTGCTGCTACTTGTCTATTCCTCTCATGTAGATGCATATGGTCAAAATCTCATCCAAAAATGAAAGTTTTATTTTAATGGACCCATTTTAGGCTCCTAATATGTTGAAACTCCATTTCATCAAGATGCAACAAACCCTCATAGTACCGATCAGGAGATTTGTATTAGTATCTAGAATGTTAGAAGTTGATAGCACATAAGAGAGTTATATCTTCTAAGATAGCATTTGATGATCCAAATAGGATCATCACAGTGATCTAAGATCACTGATAATCTAAATCATATAATAATCTGATCACCTATGATCTAAGATCATTACATTTGGTAGGCCATTATCTAGGGATTAACGATCTTCGAGTATCTACGAATAATCTATTTGGTATTCTATAAGAATCCAAAATTACTAATTTTATAATACTAAACTATATAATATATATTCTATAAAATATATTTATTAATTATATATTATATATTATAATAAATATTACTATATTATTAATAATAATTAATAAATTCTATAAAATATATTTATTAGTCCTATAAATTATTCATCCTATAAAATATATTAATTATTATTATAGAATTAATATTTCTATTTATACT
>KE505444.1:62282-110242 GCA_000441515.1 Elaeis oleifera
CATATATATATATATATCTTAGCCATCATACATAATTTATTGAGATGATGAACTAGCAACTCAAACAAAAGCAAGATTAACTATTGTTTTGAATGTTTGCCTTTTTTGAAAAAGGAAAGCCAGTTCAGCTATTTGAGGGAAAAAAAGCATAGAAATGCATCATAAAGAAACATAATAACAACTCTAGAAAATAATAATTAGATCTCATAGGTAAGCTACAAATCCTAAATTGATATATTAATGATTACATAGTTGCTTATACCTTATGGTATATATTGGGTTTATACAACCTAGGATAATGAAAGATGACTTTTTATATCTCCGGGTGGTTGAAACTTGACCATACTCACTCTTATGTGCTTGCACTTGTGGTGGGCAACAGGAATAAAAATTATATAGGGTGGGAATCATAAAAGAAAGATGAAACATGCTTCCTATTTTACCATATTTTCTCTGTTACCTACCTTAAAGTAGAAGTCTAAAAATCAAAGACTTCTTCTACTAATAGAGACGTTTGTTTTGTGATAAAAAAAAAGAAAAAAATTATTCATAGCATTTTTTTTTCTTCTTCATTTTCAAAACATGCTTTTTAAAGATACATACTACATGGCTAGATAATATATACTAAATAAATTAGCCATTTAGCAAGTCAATATATGCATCTAAGTAAATCGTTACATAGTTTGTAGAATATGGTATTCAGTACTATGCACAGTCCCATGATATATACTTAGCAAATTAGTCATTTAGCAATCCAATATATACTTTTAAATAAATTGATACACAATTTTTGGAATATCAGATCATCAGTACATACTACATGGCTAGATAATATATATCTATTATCAATTTTTTAATATACACTATACTGCAAGCTTATTTGATACACACAATCGTGATTTAATATACATCTTAAGATAAATCGATACATAGTTTTAAATTATATTTTTTTATCTAAAAGAATGTTTGGATCATTGCTAAGTATGTGTCAAAAAAATTTTATATTGTATGATAGAAAGACAATAAGTATATATAATTTGGTCATATAGTGTATATCGGTGAATACGATGTTCCAGAAACTATGTATCTATTCATTTGAAGTTGTGTATTTTGTTACTAGATGATTAATTTATTAATATAGATTACCTAGCCATACACTATATATCAATGAATTTTATATTATATAAATTATATATCAATTCACTTATAGAGCATGTATATTTTTTGTTTGATAATTAATTTATTTAGTATGTACCACTTAATCAGATATTATATATTGATAAAAATATATTTTAAAATTAAAAATAAATATATTTTTTAATCATAAAATGATGATATTATTAGTGGAAAAATTTTATCCTTTTTTTTTTAGACAGATATTAAAAAAATATGACAAGACCGAAAGCTCATGCCATATGTCCTTCTGTGGCGCCCGCCCTACATGATTCTGGCTCCGGCAACCGGACCTTCCATGTGAGTGATGTCGTCTTTAAAACATCAAACAAAATAATAATTGCAGTGGGAACGACTCCATGGTGTCCTCGTCAACACAAGGTCCGGACAAGAACGTCATCTTTCCTTCCTCAATAATTTTGATGCAAGACTGGTGGCCATCAGCATTCTTTGGATTCCATGGTTCCCCATGAATTATTCATGGATCTGACTGGCCGACGGGGTGTTCCAAGATCTTTGGATTGATTCTATTGGTGGAACTTCTTTGAGCCAATGTCCCCAGGGGCCAAAACTCCTATTCTTTGTCATAGGTAGCCACCTAGGTGATTTATTCTTGCAAGAGCAAGGGCTATGATCCAGAAAAAATTTAATCCAAAAAAATAGGAAGGGATAACCATTCCTATTCTAACTTTACCTCAAAAAAAAAAAAAAAGAAAATAATACTCCTACTCTACCTTTTCATTTTTTGAGATCAGATGCAGCCCTGGATTCGAAGCTTTAAGGGCACAATATGATGGGTTAAATTAATACCGTAAATAAGTTTTAAGAATTTATATCCGAGGTCATGAGACCTGATTAGGAAGGTTTGGAGGATGTCAGTCCGTGATGATACGAGATACCGGATGATAGAAGGCTTGAGTTGGTGAGATGCAGGCTCATCCAGTAAAATCGTCTTGAGATTGGGGATGTCTTCAGATAGATCGAGGGGATGGAGGTAGATATTATATAGCTCCAGATGAGAAAGGATCAAGAGAGGAGACTCCAGGAGTTTGACCTGTGAGAGCTTCGTCATAAGTTCTCTATGTACCATTCTCTGCTGAGATAGCAGGAGACACTGTGAAAGCAAAAATTTAGGATGCAGTGGATCAAGGAGTATGATTGAAATATCAGATTCTTAATCAATCGATAATGATCCAGAGGTCTACCAATCGCATAAGACAGCTTAGAACAATGATAGAGTGGTGGACGACAAAGATGAGATTAGGGACCAGATTCTATAGTTCTTCAGATCATACTGGACTACTCCCTTAGGTAAGGGTGACCCCTTCAGGGATCCTAGCCTATGTGCAGCATTACCGATGAAGAGAATGAGATTCTGACTTGTTCGATGTCTACGGAGGTGCAGGGGCCTTCTGGTCTCTTGGAGAGGACAAAGCCCTAGGACCAGATGGGTTTCCTCCTCTCTTTTCCATCAATACTGGACTATCGTTGGTGGTGAGGTGGTCGAGGTGGTGCATGTGATTTTTGAGTCCAAAGGCATTCCTGTGGAGTAGAAGAAGATGCTGATTACCCTCATTTCGAATAGACTTGATGCGTCACTCTCGAGATATTTTAGATCGATCAGTCTTTATACTACTCTCTATAAAGCATATGCGAGGGTCCTAATTCAATGACTGAAGTTGATTGTTCTTGTCTGATTAGTTCGGAGTAGGATGCTTTTGTCAGTAGCCATTGTATCACCAACAATGTCTTCCTCATCTAGGAGTTATGCATGATCTACGGCGTGCCCCAGTTCGTCGGAGCCTGATAGCGATCAAACTAAATATGGAGTAGGCCTACGATCGAGTGAGTTGGCAGTTTTTGCGTCAGATGCTCTATGAGTTTGACTTCTAGGATAGATGGATTGATTGGGTTATGGACTGTATGGAAACCCCAAGTTTTGCCATCCTGATTAAAGGCGTCCTGATGGATTTTTTCACTCGACGGGCAAACTTTGCCAAGGATATCCTCCTCCGTCCCTACTTATTTATTTTATGTGCCGATGCTTTATCTCATGCTCTTTGGGCAGTGGTTTAGGGGGTAGAGCTAGAACCCTACTGGTCTACCCCTAAGACTCAGCTGCTCTCTCATCTTCTCTTCGTAGATGACTATCTGCTCATTGATCGTATCTTGATCCGAAATGTAAGGTGCTTCTTGACTATTATTGAGGCCTACTGCTAGGCTTCTAACTAAATGATGAATTTGTAGAGCTTTACTATCACCTTCAGCCCCAAGACGAAGGTCCAGATGAAACAGACGATCAAGGATAGACTAAGAAATATTCTGAGCAGACAAAGATCCTGACCTATCTGGAGATTTCTATCATGAGACGAAGACTTCGGAGGGTTGATTGTAGACCTATGGAGCAGCCAGTCCAAGATCGCCTCGAATGCTAGCAAGCTAACACCTTCTCCATGATGGGGAGGACTATCTTTGAAAGATTAGTCCTCAGTTCCATCTTGATCTATCTCCTGACGAATACTGTTATGTTGTGTGTTTGCCTCAAAGGTCTGGAGCAGTAATTCTGAAATTTTTATGAGAATCTAGATAGGACGATCAGGGACTTTATCTACTTCCTGGGACAAGGTCTGCCAGTCTATATGGGATGGAGGTCTAGAGATCCAATCCGTACTGGTTTGGAGGAAGGCTATGATTATCAGATATACTGCGAGATTCCTTATCCAGCCCGATTGCTTATAGAGTAGGGTGATGAGGGCTTAGTATGGGGCTTGGAGCTAGAGGTTCGAGATTTGGATTAATCTAGATTGACCGAAGCTAGAGATATGGCCCAGGCTAGATGGTAGATTAGAGATAGAACTTCGATTGATGGGAGCCAAGATGTTTGGCTTTCCAGTCTGCCCTCTCATATTGGTTGACCTATGTCAGTATAGAGGTAGATGACCATATATGGGTCTATGATTTGATCACTACCAATGGTAGGGTTGGATGACTTAGGATGTCACCATTTTTTGATAGTCTGCTTGTGGACAAGATTCTTGCTATCTCGATTAATGTCTATCGGAGCCATGACTTGAGGGTACGGGCCGATCTTACTGCCTTAAGATTTTGCTAGGAACCTCACTATGATGAGTAAGCCAATATCTGAGAGGAGGATTGAGATTGCTTGGATCTGGCATGCGACTATTCACCTTAGGGTTAGATTTTTTTCTAAAAAATTGCTTGAGATCGACTACCGACTCAGACACTTTTTAGAGATAGAGACATGGAGCTTTCGACTACTTGTCTGATCTACAGACTGGAGGATGAGTCAATGGAGCATGCCTTACTACGTTGCTCGAGGGCGTGTTTGAATTGGGGCATGGTTGATGGCCAGCCTTGGGGGCTGATAGTTGCCCTTAGCTTTCATCCTTCCTTGTTGTGGTCCACCAAAGTATGATTGAGGGCTTGTCCTATGGGACTTGGATGGCATACATCACTTATTAGATCTGGTTGTCCAGGAATAGCCTAGTTTTGAAGCTGAGATTGTACCTGTGTAGTGGGTGTTGGAGTGAGCATATTGTTTAGCTGAGAAGTACTATCGTTTTGATGCTACTACCATATGCCTTATCGCTTCGAGTTCCTGGGACTTTCTTGCTGCGTCTGCAGTAACCCGAAGGATTCTTTTGATTTTTTGAGAGCCTCAACCCTCGAGATTTGTCAAGATTAATTTTGATGGTAGTGTCAGGGATGGCAGGATTGGTACGGACTATGTCATTCGGGGCCCGAACACGAGGTTGTTGGTTACTAGGGGCTCTCATTCTTTGAGCCATCTATTCTCGAAGCAGAGCTTTGCATCGCTTCGATGGGTATCATCTGCATGAGGCATGAGCTCCGAGCGGAAAGAATTTTCATTGAGGGTGACTCAACCACAGTCATCGGATGGATCTAAGACGAGATGAAGCATCTGGAGGCTTATCCACTACTCCACGACATCTAGAAGTTTCTTCATCATACCACCGCGATGTCTATCCGTAATATATTTTGGAAGGCGAACAGTGCTGTGGATTGGGTTGTATCATTTATTATTGAGCATATCGAAAATTAGATCTGACGTCAAGGCGATGATTGCCCTCAAGCCCTACAAGATATTTTGTACTCTGAATTTCTAAACTGTACTCACAGTAGAATGGTGTGATGGCCCATTTGTACCAAAAATAATAATAATAAATTTGCACAGTATCTTCATGGCCAATTATGAAATATGCAGTCCATTAAAAATCGCTGGACAGATTAATTGTGATGACTTTACTAGAGATCAGGACTAACCATCAATTTCTTTCTGATCAATGATTTTGGAGAGTGTAGGGGTGTAAGCAAAAACACTCCTCATAGTGTGGCCATCACATAAATGATGATGGTGGTGGTGATAATGATAACGATGAAAGAGACAACAACAACAAATAATAAGGCATTCAAATGAACAAGTATGATATCCACGTAACCATGTGAAAACCATGTTATGACGCATTTAGTCATTGTTGCAAGATAAGGTTAGAGATGGTATTGGAACAAGCCATTCGCAAGATTATACTTGTAAGAACTAGATTTAATGAAGATGGGACTTGAATAAGAGTATCTTGGTCATTTGACAATGTTAATTTCTTGAGTTCTTTTCACTGGAAAGTGCATTCTTGTAGCTCACACATGATTTCAAAATCTGCTATGCGCAACCCTCACAAAAACTATTAAGTTGTGGATTCTATGGCACATGTCGGAGACTTGTTTGTATATGGTTGACGCTCAGGCATCTGTTTTATAAATATTAACTACATGTACCGTATTTCACATGGTCTACACCCAAGCATCCGTCTATTATGTTATAACCCTTTGATGCTAATTAGAAATATTTTATGTAGATGTTTGCATATTTGCGCTCATGGGTCCCTCTGCATTAATGATTCACTCGTCTTATTCGATTATTTACGCCAACAAAAGATCTCCATTCCACGAGAAGCACGCGGCTTGTCCAGACTGTAATAAATCTCACCGGTCCTAGTGAAAGCCTGCTTGTGCAGATTCTCGGACAACGAAATTTATACTCGACGCTCTGTGGAGTCAATGGCGTATGTCGGGGAGTTATTTGTATATATTATCGTTGGTCAGGCATCTGTTTTATAAATATTAACCACATGTATTGTATTTCACACCCTAGCATTGTTTATAAATATTATTCACATTAATTTATTACCATATGGTGCTATATAGAAATATTTTATCATGATCTTAGGATACTTGTGCTTATATATAGATCATTTTCCAATGAATCACTTGTCTTATTAGATGATTTACAGCCATAAAAAAATGATAGTCTCATGTCCGGCTCCATTCCACATGAGATAATATATCAACCGATGGAGGGCATTGGTGAGAAATTGCTCTTAAAAGTTAGATCAAGTTCAAGAAGTGAAAGTATGCCTAAATATTATGTACTCGTGGATCACAATACAAATACATATTCCACTGCTTTAGATTTTTCAAGGTCTATCGGAAGCTGCTGTTTTAACGGAACTTTATTATCAGTCCAATCTTTTCATTTTTCGAGATATAAGGGGTTGGTGTGAGTCTGATAAAAATAAGAGTTTACTGCTACAACAATCCTAATGAGAGCATGCTTGTGTAGATTTTTGAATAATAAAATTTATGCGTGTGAATCATCTCATTTTTTTTTGTGAATTTTATTCATCATGAGCATGTGATCCAGCTGTAGCAATAAGATGAGGTGACTGGTATGATACACAGTCATACTGCCTCACATGATATGGGGTATAAATTTTTCTTGGACGGTATTCGTTCAGAGTACACCATCTAGGACATAGTTTCTCTTTGGGCAATATTAGCCATCTGTTTTTTTCCTTCTCTAACGATGAAAGAGCTTATCAGTTTTTCATCATAGAAGAGAACTTATCAGTTTTAGTTAAGTTGGCTTGGGCAGTAATGTCACTTTTCCGCGAGTCCGGTCCTCCGCTTCTCTGTCTTTTTCTCCTCCTTTAACTTCCTCTCTCTCTTTAGGTAGCGTTACCTTGGGAGTCCGGTCCTCCGCTTACCCTCTATTTAACATCCCCTCTCTCCGCCAGTCTCCCACCACCTCCACCGTTCTCAATTCTCCTGGAAATCCTTCTCCCTCCCTCTCCTTCCAAAACCCTGAGACTCTCAAGATTTCTAAAGGAAGCTTCACTGTTTCCTCTCTCGATATCTTTCCATCTGCCGCCATGACCATATCTTCCATTGGGCATGCGAACGGAGGCGGCCAGGAGGCCAATGGCAAAACTCCTGCCGCCGCCCTTTCAAGGTCTTCGTGGGGTACGACTCCCGCGAGGACGTAGCCTTCGAGGTCTGCCGCCACTCCCTCCTCAAGCACGCCTCCGTCCCGGTCGAGGTGATCCCTTTGAAGCAACCGGAGCTGCGCGCCGCCGGGCTCTACAACCGTGAGCGCGATCCCACCGAGAGCACCGAGTTCTCCTTCACCCGCTTCCTCACCCCCTACTTCGCCGGATACCGGGGCTGGGCCATGTTCGTGGACTGCGACTTCCTCTACACGGCCGACATCAAAGAACTCATCGATCTCATCGACGACCGCTACGCCATCATGTGCGTCCACCATGAGTACGCTCCCAAGGACAGCGTCAAGATGGACGGCGTGGTCCAGACCGTGTACCCTCGCAAGAACTGGTCCTCGATGGTCCTCTACAACTGCGGGCACCCCAAGAACCGGGTGCTGACGCCGGAGCTCGTGAGCTCCGAGACCGGGGCGTTCCTCCACCGCTTCATGTGGCTGGAGGACTCCGACATCGGGTCGGTCCCCTTCGTGTGGAACTTCCTTGTGGGGCACAACAAGGTCGATGAGGAGGACCCCAAGACGTTCCCCAAGGCCATACACTACACTCTCGGGGGGCCCTGGTTCGAGGCCTACAAGGACTGCGAGTTCGGTGACCTCTGGGTCAAGGAGCTGGGGGAGGTGAAAAAGGTGATTGAGGTTTAAGCTAAGAGCCAAATGTGGTGGAAGCAATATAAATAGCAACTTGATAAAGAATCGTCGTATGCCTCCCTTTCATTCCACCCAAAAAATAACAATAATAAGGAATCCTAGTATGAGATCTTGTTTATCTCGCTCTTCTTGTAATTCTTGCATGCATGTGTTTGGTTTCATTTACTTGCAGCAAAGATTGCCTTTTTAGCTACAATAAGTGAATTGGAAATGTGGGAACTCATGAGGTCCCCTGTGCTTGAATAATGTATTTGAGTTGGTGCAAATTATGAGAATATGCAAATTAGCGATATCTTTAGCATGCTTCTGCATATTAATTGCTTGGAGCCATTCATACAGTTCCCAATTTTGAAGTGCTATCGTAGGGATAATATCACTGGTCAATGCTCTTGGTGTTTGTGAACTCCATTGCAGAAATTTCTCTCACCCAGATGAGAAGATGGGTTGATGGAGGATCATGAAGGATTTTGGCACGAGAAGAGTTTCATTTTTATGGAGAAATATTTGCTGTAACGGTGATATCACGTCATCATCGTAACAAATCAATCACCAATCGATAAATCAATCACCAATCAAGAATGAGTGAAATATACAGAATAGTGTGAGATATAATTTATGAGAATTGATGAAATATACGATAGTCCATGAAACATAAAGATTATCGTTGATTTGTAAGGCATCAAAGAAGGGTCAAATAGTTTGATGTAAGTAATAAAACATTAATTAATAGAAAATCTACCGTCCGGATGTGATGGGTTAGCTCTTTAGTAGTTCCCTTGGTACATATTTTAGCCTAGGACATCGCAATTCACAAATACAATGTCCATAGAAGACTTTTTGTTCGTGATACTGCCAGCTACCGTTCTCTGGAACATATTCATGATTGATTGCTCTAAGCCTTCGTTTTCCTCCTATCTTTCAATACTAAAAATTTTTAAACAGTTGGTTTCTGAGCTTCTAGCCTGTACCTGATAAGCTTTCGTTGCAGTGTATGGTCGTGTATAATTCCCTTTCACAAATATATGATGACAGAAAAACAGACGAAAAACGGTAAAGCCATGCATTTCTTGTTGTAAGGTGTTGTGGGGCTAGAAATTGGATAACCTTACCGGGAGGGCCACTAGTGTTGAGGTCTCACATGAAGTATCTTTGCTGCTCTAATAGACTGTGGCATGTGCTTCCAGCCAGTTTCTGCACCAAGATTTTAAATTTCATAAGATAAAACTGTCTCTATTTTTCATGCAATGGGACACGCCGTCGTCCCGCTCTGTCTCAATATTTAAATAAAAGATATCCCAAGATATTCCGATTGAGATGCTGAGATACTAACGGGACGGTCCTGTTCCGACATATGAGATGGTACTTTGCATGACGTTTTGTGGGACGTCCTGCTGGGATCTGAATCTTTGATATGGTCTAATACATGAACAAAGGCATGCCACCATCTTAAGCCCCATGATTGGGTGATAAATGGTTAGTAGACTGCAGGGACTGTTTGGGAAGAACAAAAATGTCTCTTTAGTGTTCTCATTTGGCTGGATTTGCTTCTTTGCTGCAGTTTATAATATCATATATCTACTTAAGACAATCTACTGATTCATTACAAATTAAACAACCATCAACTTGGTAACTTAAAATCAATTATATATTAAAGAAAGAAGGATGAAAGAGTGTCTTCAGTATATATTTATCAGATCACTAAAATATTGTACAATGACTAGAGAGCGCAAAAATATTTTAACTTCCAATGAATCATTGCTAGAGAAACTCTTCATATGTTGGTTTAAAAGGCCTGATTGAGAGATGATATTGAATTCAAATGAATGGTTTCTGACATAATTGTGTTGGCTTCTTTTTCCCTTTAAATTTAACCATACTGCTTTGGCCAACAACAATGTCCATTTCCACCAAATCAAGCCTATGTCCTTCGACTAAAATTAGCCTCCTCAGATCAGCAAAGCTGGTAACCGAGCAAATAATTGCACAAAATATGACAAAGTAGCGTTGGTTTCACCGTGGGTCTTTAATCCTCATTTATTGAGCTTTATGTTGCTTACTGAAGACTATCTTTGGCAGATTTTGGATACAAAATGAATTAAAACACAAATAAAGGCTTGGAGGAAGAATGGAGGCGAGTGCACTCTGAAGACCAATTTCGATATCGTCAACAAGGCTGTCTCCCTTGCAGCAGTCCAATGGGATTACGGCCGATGAGAGCCTCACAATTTCTTTACCCTTTCGGATATGGTGGGGATGCCACCTACTCAAGCTCGGGCAGGAGACCTCTCCTTGTGGATAGGGATGCCAACAAACTGAGCTAGATTTGGTTGGTTGGAGCCCAATATGTGATTTTACTACAAACTCAAAAATCCTATTAATCAAGGTCTTGGTGTGTCCCCTCAAAAGAAAAAGAACTTGGTGTTTAATGGCGCAAGAGAAGTAAAAATAAAGGTGGAGCAAGAAACAAAATCTCAAGATTTAATATTATTCGGGCCTATGACTTGGCCTACATCCCTCCTTATCATTAATAATTATAGACCTCATAATACACTTAATTAGGAAGACAATTCAGTTCTATTGAATCATAACTAAAATGGAGCTCCAAAATTGATTTGGTGAATCTTTTTTGATTATATAAGTTTGAGGAAACTCTTTACAGAATATGTCCAAAATTGGTGAGTAATCGCCCAAACATATTAAGAATTCTTGTCATGATACTCAAATATTCTCAACATGTCATGGTGGTCTGATGCCACAATTACATAAAGCATCAGCTCTTCAGGACAATGAAATGGTCATGGGATTACAGTAACTATGCTTGTGGTGAGGCAGAGACCATACATATTTTTATCCTCAGGGCAGTCAATGGTACTCAGTCATTTGGAAAATTGGGGCCCGGATTATTTCTTATATATGGGTTAAGGACGAAAATTGCACCTGACAAGAATTTAGTATCGGTGTCCTCTCACTCAAGAGTTGAATTTGTTGGTCTCATATACCACATTAATAAGCTCATATTATTATAAACATGCTGTCATAACATATTTATAATATGCCATAAAATTATTCGGTGCTTCATGTTTCTCCAAAAATATTATTTGATGCTTCATAATATATCATATGAACCTGAATTAAAATTTGATTATGAATTGTATCTAGTGAAGAATTGGCTCCAAAATTCAGACAGAATTTCTATCATCCCTTGGAAGCCTAATTGAATGTTGGCATCAACATTTTAAGCAAACTGTTTATGGGCCTTTCCAAGATAAGCCATAAACCATGATAGGTGCTGGTTCCAGCTAAAGAAGTGACTTGAGAGTTCTTTTCCAATCACTCTGACCCTATCTGCTATCTCAGACTATTCACGATCCAGCACTAAAATCCTTTTAATATGTTTAACCAAGGAACCATAGTGAACTTTCTGATGCTTTGATGTTATCTCGTTAAGTTGGGTCTGGACCATTTACATGCATAGGTGCAAGTATATAGGTAGTAGAATTTTGCATCAATATGATTTAATACGTAGAAGAAAAAAAAAAAACAGGTACAACTATGCTTAATCAATACAAGTGCTTGACAAGGATAAAATTTGCAAACAATTATTCCAAGTTTAGTTATCATAACAGACCTCTTGATCCTTAAGTCATGCTCTTTTTGAGTCAAATTGAAGTAACAACCGACACATAACAGAGTCTTGTATGTAACCTAAAATTAACAAACCTTGCAGCATTAATGTCATAATGCTAATTTTGAAAATTGATGAACTTCCAAAAGTTTGTAAGAAAATGGCTTAATCAACATATAACACCAGTGCGTACCACTGGATGGGGTTCGATTTCGAGTGGCATCACCCCTAGCTTCAACACCTAGACCTAGTTAGCAAAGTGCTGGTTTTGTATGCTCTGACAAAGTTTGCTGGGGGCTTAAACTCCAGCTTAAGTGAGGTGGGATGGACATGGGTAGCGAGTGGGGTTAGAGCCCCACGGTCTATAAATAAAAAGAAAAAGCTTAGTGAATATGATGTTATCCTTGGTACTTTAACTAGATTCATTATTTCCTCTGCTCCAACAAAGTAAATTATTTAAATTCCACCAAGGGCGATGAATTCCTAATTCTGACGTCTTTGATTGCTCAGTAATAGTGAAAATATCCAATAAGATTGCTGGTTCTTTGGTGTCATTTTCTGACCCTCTATTCGGCCCTTAAGAAGCCATCAACTGAGAATCTCACTGCCCACAATCCAGAGGCCATTCAGGGCCCGTTTGGATATCTAGGCCGAGAATCCGAAGAATTCATGGGTTAGGCCAAGATAATCAGCTATGTCAAGTTAGACAAGTCCTATATTTTAAGAACCCAAAGAACCATTTGAATAGCCGACTCCACTAGTTCTTTGAATATTATAAAGATAGGTCTAGCCTAGCTTGATTTAGCTGGATCAATATTCTTTGAGTATTTATAAAATAATCCTAACTCAGTCTGACTTAATTGGTTGTAATGGCCCAACCCATGAATCCCATGGAATTTTGGATCTAGACATCCAAACAGGCCCTCTATCATGCCTCCGACCTCAAATTTAAATTAAATAAAATTCGAGGACGTGAACAGCCGCCTCATACCTATAGAGTACTGTCCCTATATGCATACAAAGCATCCAACTTGGCAAACCTTCAATATAATATTCAAGATAGCATACTCATCGCATAGGCAGTGGTATTAACAGAATAACTAACTATTACATATATTAACTTTAACTTAAACTTTTCTAATAATCCATATTAATTTTACACCACATCATTATATGTTTACTATCTTCAGGAACTAACCACCTTTTGTAGGCTGGCCTCACCTTCTATATACAAATCCTAAAATATCAAGATCTGACCCCAAAACTAGTCCAGAATATGAAAATAACAGATGAAAGTTTATGAATTTCATGGCTCAGTAAATAACAGATATATTTATAAATAGATTTAAATCATGATGATATGTAATTCAAATGCATCATACAGAATGTAAAATCAATTTGATAATTATCAAAGTTATGCAATCAAGGATATTCGAGATGCAATCTTATATCAACTTTTCTATAACATAGAAATCAATAGATAGTATGAAGGTCTAGTATACATCCAATTTCATAATACTATACTCAAGTATGGGTACCCACTTATTTTAGCTCTACAGTCCTTATTGCGGTACCATGATTATCCCACATGGCAAGGGATCTCCAGTCCATGATTATTCCTGTGGTAGCTAGGGATCTTAAGTCCACACTTACCCTCTCATGGCGAGGATCTCAAGTCCACGATTATCCCCATGGTAAGGATCTCAATATCACCATGATCACTTCTGTGATTGGGATCTCAAGTCTGAACATTATACATAATAGGGCTGAAAGTCAAGTGATACATATATCAATATATATAATTCATATATTTTTTTCTTTTCAATACAACTTTAATATAGCTTTGATATAATCTGATATAATTCTGATACAATTATGATACATGTATTTCAATAGGCAATAGTTATAATTTATCAAGTCTGATCTGATCATAGCATGTAACATCTTTCAGTTCAACTTATAAATCTTAATTTACTAATCATTTATTCATAATATATAAATTTCATGCATGATTAGATCGGAAAGCAATTAAAGCTATTTATATCATGTCAAGAAAATGATCCATAATAATTTTATGCATAATCAGATCTGAATGTACGTACAATAGTTTGTATCATTTCAACTGAATAAGATGATTCTCACTTGATTCAGATTGATCAATGTAAAATGCAAGTATTACTTACAATAATTTATATCATATCAAAGAGATGATATAAATGTCTATTTAATTCTAAATGATTATAAATATAAATGTTGCTTATCTCAAAATACGGATAATCGAATAATTGACTACTTTGTTGGATTTTCTGGGATCTAATAATCCACAACCACAGCTAAGTTAACAAACCACATTAAGGTTTGAACTAATTTCTAGTAACATTCCTAATCTTCTTAAGTCTCCCAATTCTCAGGATTTCACTATCTTGGGAAAGAAAAAAGAGAAGAAAGATATAATATTCTCTCTTTTTAATCCTTTTCCTAGCAACAACCCCAATCTATTAATTCTTTATCCTAGCTAAACTCATCCAAAAATTCTCAAATTTTTCTCTCAAGTTGAACTATAGGTTAGCAATCTATGATTAAAACTTCAGCTTAAACAACCTAGTCATTAGAGAGATACAATTTTCAGATTAAAATAGGACAGAACCAATCCATTCTCAAAACTTAACCTTTAATCTCTCAATTCTCTTAAGGTTCTGCTCTCATTAACATCATCATTTTCCTTAACACTTATACTTCTCCTACCAGTCCCTCTTTTTTCTTAGATTTTTCTTTATCTCAATGCTTAAAGCTTCTATTTTACCCTACTATTCATTCCATCATCTACTATCTAATTCACAATAAAAATTTCATAACAAATTTAACTATATGTAAGAGTTCTGCCATCTACTCATTGATGTCTAATTGGAATTAACCAAAAATCGAGAACTTTTAGGCTTACCTAATCTGATGAAGAGCTCACACACGACAACAATTGCAGCCCCAAAGTAGCGACAAGGAAGAAGAAGAGAAAGAAAGAAAAGGAAGAAGAGGAAGAAAAGAGAAAGAGAGAGGAGAGAGAGAGAGATAGATCCTATTTTCTTTCTTTCTTTCTGTCTTCCAACCCACTCATACACAACCACACATACACACGTAGAGACAAAAAGAGGAAGCAAGGAAGGAGGAGGAGAGGGCTATGGTGGGGGAAGCACAGGGGAGAAGGGAGAGCTTGGGGTGTTAGAGAGGGCAAGAGAGAGGAAGAAAGAGAGAGATCGTAGGAGATAGAGAGCAAGAGAAGGGATGCTGGGGAGGGAGAAGAGCATGAGAGAAAGACAGAGGAGGGAGAGAGTGAGCGAGAGAGAGAGAGAATGGGAGAGAGGGTGGGGAGAAGGAGAGTGAGGGAGAAGAGATTCTATTCGAAGCCGAAACAGGGAGGTTCCTCACTTTTTTTTTCCTCTGATGAGGTTGTATGCAACTGCTCAGTATACAGCCATAGGTCTGCGACGTGCGGACCCCAATGGCACACAATTGGGCCCTGAATCGGGTTGGATCTCAAATTCCTTCCTCCTTAAATAAATTTATCCTTAAAATTACATCTTCAAACTTGAAAGTATTCTAGATTCCAAATTTATCATTACAAAATTCATACTACTAATTACAAGCTCTACTGATAATTTTCATAATCATTGCTCACATACAGGTCTATGACTAAAATCTTAATGATGAGGATACTTTTAAAATACTAGTCTTCAAGCTTATTACAATCTCTACAAGTTTTCAAATATACTTGTAGACGGTTTTGCCAAACTTTACCTCAATTCTTAAAGAACAAGAATCATTAAACATCCAGGGCTTAGTATCAAGAACCAAAATTCCTTGTTGTACATGAACATAAGAGTCCTGTTATTATATAGCCTTAGACATTCTTCAAATTTTTTGCAATTGGGGTGCCAGATAGCAATCACTTCAATGTATTAACCTAGATTACCTTGATCATTTTAGCATTTTTACCACTATAGTCTTCTTCTCTTAACTATTATTATTCCAATTCTAACATTTCTTTCTGTTGGGGATAATTTCATATTGGCTGAAGATGTGAGGTGTTGGAGAAATTTCCATCTGGGCTAAAGATGCGAAGGAATCAGAGGCCCAAGGTGTCATTGATCTAACCAGTCCACTGCCACTGCTAAAAGGTCTTCATTGGCCACACTGCCCCGTGTATTTTATTAATTTTCGATTATGCATCGTCCCCTATGCATATGTTACGAGGATTGCCCTGGGTCACTTGAATCTGACAGAGGCACTAATGCCTCTCCCCCTCTCATCCCATCCTCCCATGGGCAACACAATGAGATAAAAAGGTGGCGGGAGAGGAAGAGCAAAGAGAGGTTGCACACTGCGTCTGGCTTCCACCCGTGGGTGCCCAAGCTCCCCACATGCATCCAATCTCCGCCTCGACCGACGAGCCCTAGGACGGTCTTGGCCCTTGCATTGGCTGCCGACCCACTCCTAGCCCCAACCTTATTGGTGTACTGCAACCCAAGCGAGTGGCTCCGAATAATTTTCTATTGGCTGACCAATCCTCGGCTACTGATCCTGACATCGGCCTCCAACCCCTGACTTTGGTCGTTGGCCCCTGAGAGGCCTCATTATAGTCTTGTCATGTCATCCCATTTAAAAAGGGCAATGGTCATGAGTAAAGCAAAGCAAGCCCCCCGACACACTCAGCTCATGATTGTCAGTCCATGCAATTAATAGGTGTGCTCCCATGTGCCATGAGGTGACAACGCTCACCAAACTTAAGAAAGTCTAAAAGCTATGCATGAATTTCAAAGATATTCAATGGGGAGAGAAAATCTTTGATGCCTACTGTGCGGAACCCTGATGGGATAAGACAGGATAGTGAGACCGATTCTTCATCAAGCACCAACCAGAGGGGAAAGGGATGGCCTCTCCTTGTCGCTATATTTATGGCTTCCTCCTCGAATGACGGCACCAAGCGGCCGAACCATGGTCGGCCGATCCTTCATCAGGCATGCTTTTAGCCTCATAGCCAACTTGTGATTGGCCAACTACCGCTCCTTGAGTGCTACGATCCCAAAATCAATAGGGGCTGTTGGGGGGTAATACCTCGGTTATGACAAAGACACGAAAGAGAAGAGGAGTTATGGCAGGTGACATACAGAAATATTATTACTTACCTTCTAAATACCTCAATACATAACTTCTGGAGCCGATCTTGACTTTGGCCACTGACTTAAGTTCGGACGGCAGATCCATGCCTCGGCTAAGTCAGCTTTCAGCCCGAAGATGGCTCTCGGACTTTAAGGCATCGATCTAAGGGATACCACGGCTCAAGCTTCTTTTCTAAGGATCTTTGGCTGATCCTTACTCCTAATCATATATCACATTAGTGACTATATCAAATATTTTGGAGAAAGTTAACCCCTCATAGTCCCACCGAATCATGATGCTCTTCAGTAAGTCATATCCCTGCAAACAGCTGCCTACATGTGATCGGCTGGGTTCACACCATCCAGTAATATATGATTGGCCTCCGAGGCCTACTCTTTTCAATCTTAGTTCGATCGTCGCATCTAATAACATCCATTCGAAGCCTCCAAGTAGCTGTCAAGTCGGGCCATTAAAGACTAGCTATCATGATGACTCCTAGGGATTCCTCTACGGTCTGGTCACATCATCATTTTTAAATATGAGGATAGTCATGAATAAAGCTACGCCACCCTCAAAACCTCTAATTGTCAACTTATGACATTCATGAAAGTGGCCCCTACGTACTATAAGGTGTGCCACTCATCAATTCAAGCAAATCAAAAGGATCAGGCATAGTGCTCAAGAATATGGTGAGGGTAAAAGGTTCTTTTCGATCTCTTCTTTTTTCAGGCTCCAATCTCACCTATAAAAGGTAATCTGGAGACCTCAAAAAAGTATGCCTCCTCTTCCTCTCATAAACGCTCGCTCTTCCTTCATATTGTGAAAATCTGACTTCAGTGTCGGACGGTCTCCATCGGAGCCAACTCCGATGAGGACTTTTCTTGTAGGTCTAGGCCACTGTTGACCCATTGGGCGTTGTCTCGCTCTAGTGCTTCCGGCCTATGACGAATTCTATCCGCAACACCTTCTAATATCAAATTTTTAGAACCTAATGATTCTTTCTTCCTTTCTTTAACAACCTGTATCAACATCTATTTCCCTGAATTCTAGCACATTTCTCTACTTGACATGCTTGCAACCTTCACTAGAATCCTATCTTTCTTTTCATAACATTATTATAGTCAACATATACTTAGCTCCTTCCAAAATAATAACTTGGTTCTTACGGACTACATACCTCCTTCATGATCCACTGATTACTGATTTTCAAATTTCTAAATAAGTAATAAAATTAGATCTAATCAACTTTTAAGTTTATCATCAAATATTCTAATGTTCAGAAGGTCTTCAGTTCTATTACTTATATCATTAGTTATCAATCAAAGTTTTTGATATTTGTTATTCAACTTACATGCCCTTAGAGTATTTTTTATCAAAAATAATTTCAATCTTTTATAACTATATACCTATTTATACTACTTCTTATGCAAAGAATTATATAAAATAGGAGAGTTTTAATTTAAGCTTAGTATGTCATTTCTAATTCATTTCAAATGTTAAATTCTTTTAAGTTCATTAAGAATATTTGTTCAACTGTTAATTTTCAAATTCTTGAATATTATCTTAAATTCTTTTTCAAAACACACCAAGATATTTAACTAATTATAAATTTTTAATTATATAATTTAAAATTGATCACTGCTGAAACATCCAATTTAAGAAAAAATTTGAATAAACTCATATCAGGGTATCAAGTATGGCATAAACTCATCCCATACAATGATAAATCATTTCTTCTTTGCTTCATCCTCTTTCCTCCACCTCTATTTTCTCCAGATGAAGATTCTATATCTGGAGGAAGTCCTTGTCTCAGCTTTGTTATCCGACATTATAAGGTAGAACATTCCTCGATATATTTTTGATTTATATTTTATAATCTTTTATAGTCCCATCTTATTGCTGAAGTTCTACTCTTACAGCATTATACTTAGCACTTATCCTTCGAAAATAATACTGGTAATCCTCTCTGTCTCAAAATTAACATTCCATACTTTAAATAAATTGATGCTTCAAATTATTTAAGGCATAGATTGTTGCCTACTCTTCTGATCTCAGTTGCTCCATCCCAAGAGGACCCAAAGTTCTTATCACTTCACGGAGTTGATCTTCCTTACTAACAACAATCTCAACAAAGGATTTAACAAATTATCTTTCATTTATCTTTGCCCCATATACTAGGTCTAGCAGTCCCAGCTTTCTTGTTACTTCAGCTAATATTATCTTTGGGGTCTATCAACTATCTCTATTATATACAATTAATATCATGAAATTAGTCACTTATATAAATAATTCTTATCAAAATAAAGTCCACTAAATGATAAGTATACAATTGACTATTCTTTCTAAGATTGCTCCTCATATAATCATACACTAAAAATCTTCACCTGACTTATGATTTACCACTCACCACTTACTCTATTATTCTAATCCATTCTAATTCCTGAATACTCTAGTTGCACTAATTTAGATTATTTCAAACATTTAAATTCATCTGATTTTCTTTATTGCAACCCTAAATCATACTCTCACATGTCCATATTCTACTATACTCCTTAATTTTAGTTCTCTATTCTCCAAGATTGTAGTACATAAGGTTTTTTTTTAAATTTTACACATAAATACTATCTAAATTTTAGCTTGTCAACATTAACATTCTACATAATAAGAAATAGTAATAATCACATATTTCAGTTATCAAAAGAATTATTAATAATATAAATGTACACTCCTAGCTTATGCTTGTTAAGCAAAGTACCAATAATTCACAATCATCAAAATTACTTAAATAATAATTAATAGCTCACCTCTAACATGATGAATTCTGGCCATAAGGGGACTTTTCAATACTGTAATTTATTAATACTACTATCAACATTCATAACACTGCTGATACTATCTTCAATTTATTATTAAAATATCATCAAAAATTTATTTCAAATTTTAAATAGATCAAAATATAAGATCAACAACTATGCCTAGAATAATAAAGATAAATTTTATATCTTATTATCTAATAACTACCCTACTTACACTCAGCGCATATCTTGATGCTAATGCATTCCTATAAACTAAATCTATACTTTGATACCACTTTAACCATCATGCCCTAACCCCAAATTTAAATTAAAATAAAATTGAAGGATGAGAACAGCCACCGCATACCTACAGAGTATTGCCCTATAGGTATGCAAGGCATCTAATCTGATAAAACTATAATATAATATTCAAGATAGCATACTCATCACACAAGTAGTGGTATTAATAGAACAACTAACTATTACGTATATTAACTTTAACTTCAACTTTTACAGTAATCTATAGTAATTTTATACCACATCATATAATTTCTATACATAGAAACTAATCACCTTTCATAGACCAACCTCATCTTCTATATACAAACTCCAAAATTTCAAGACCTAGCCCCAAAACTAATCTTAGAATTTGAAAATAATAAGTGAAAGTTTATGAGCTTTACAACTTAGTAAATAATAGATATATTTATAAATAGATTTAAATCATGATGATATGTAACTCAAATACATCATACAGAATGTGAATATCAATATGATCAGTCTCAAAGTTATGCAATCAAAGATATTCAAGATACAGTCTTATGTCAATTTTTCTATAACATTAAGATTAGTAGATAATATGAATGTTTAGTATACATTCAATTTTACAATACTATACTTAAGCATGGGAATCTACTTCTTTTAGCTCTACAGTTATTACTGCGGTACCACAATTATCCTATGTGGCAAAGGATCTCAAGCCATAATTACTGTTGTGGTAGGGATTTCAAGTCCACACTTATCTCCCATGGCAAAGATCTCAAGTCCATAATTATCCCTATGGTGGGGATCTCAATATGACTACGATCATCCTTGTGGTTAGGATCTCAAGTCCAGACATCATACACAGTCTGGCTAAGGGTCAAGTGATACAAATATCAATATACATTATTCATATACTTCTTTCTTTTAATACAACTTTAATACAACTTTGATACAACTTGATACAACTCGATACAACTCTAATACATCTATGATACATATATTTCAACAGACAATATTCATAATTTATCAAGCCTGATCTGATCATAGCATGTGACATCTTTCAATTCAACTTATAAATCTTAATTCACTAATCAATTATTCATAATATATAAATTCCATATATGATTAGATCAGAAAGTAAATAAAACTATTTATATCATGTCAAGGAGATAATACATAATAATTTCAAGTACTATCAGATTTGAATGTATCCACAATAGTATGTATCATTTCAACTGAATAAGATGATTCTCACTTGATTCAGATTGATCATTGTAAAATGAAAGTATTACTTACAATAATTTATATCATATCAAAGAGATGATATAAATGTCTATTTGATTTTGATTGATTATAAAATATAAATGTTACTTACCTTAAAGATATCAACAATCAAATAATTGACAATTCTCTTGGGTTTCCTAGGACCTGATAATCCACAACCATAACTAACTTAACAAGCCACATCAAGGTTTGAATTAATTCCTAATAACATTTCCAACCTTCTTAAGTTTTCCAATTCTTAGGATTTTACTATCTTGGAGAAAAAAAAAGAGAAGAGAGGATACAATATCCTCTTCGTCATCCTTTCTCTCAATAATAGCCCCAATCCACTAATTATTTATCCTAGCTAAACTCATCCAAAAATTCTTAAATTTTACCTTCAAGTGAAACTATAGAATAGTAATCCCCGATCAAAACTTCAGTTTAAACCACCTAGTCATTAAGGAGATAAATTTTAGATTAAATAAGATAGAACCAATCTATCCTTAAAATTTAATCTCTAATCTTCCAATTCTCTTAAGGTTCTACTCTCATTAACATACTCATTTCCCTTAACACTTACTCCTCTCCTAATAGTCCCTCTCCTTTCTTCCATTTTTCTTTATCTCAATGCTTAAAGCTTCTATTTTACCCAACTATTCATTCCATCATCTATTTTCTAATTCATTATAGAAATTAACTACATATAAGAGTTCTACTATCTACTCATTGATGTCTAATTGCAATCAGGCAAAAATCAAAAACTTCTAGGCTTACCTGATCTAATAAAGAGCTTATACACGGCAGCAACCACAACCCTAAAGCAATGACAAGGAAGAAGAAGAGAAAGCAGGGAAAGAAAGATGAGGAAAGGAGAGAGAGATAGATCCTATTTCCTTTTTCTCTTTTTTTCTTTCTATCTTCCAACCCACACAGACACAACCACACACACACACACATATAGAGATGAAAAGAGGGAGCAAGGAAGGAGGAGGAGAGGGCTGTAATGGGGAAGCACAAAGGAGAGGGGAGAGCTCGGGGTGTTAGCGAGGCCAAGAGAGAGGGAGTAAGAGAGAGAGTGCGGGAGATAGAGAGCGAGAAAGGGATGCTGGGAGGGAGGAGAGTATGAGAGAAAGATAGAGGGAGGAGAGAGCAAGCAAGAGAGAGAGAGGGCAGGGAGAAGGAAAGCAAGGGAGAAGGGGTTCTATTTGGAGCCAAAATAGGAGAGAATTTCTCGCTTCTTTTTTTCCTCTGGTGGGGTTGTACATGGCTGCTCTGTGAATGGCCATAGATCTGCGACATACGAACTCCCTTGTGGCACACAAATAAGGCCCTAGACCAAATTGAATCTCACACCCTCAATGGCTTAAGCTTACAAGCAAGAATGGAAGGTGTTTGTAGATAGATGATTGTAGATGGCTTTAGATTTGCCTCATGACTGAAGACTTATCATTTGCCACATTATCGATAAAATGTTAGGCTAGCGATCATGATGGATGATATTCAATCATTGGATGTATAAATATAAATCACGAATAGATCAAATTGAGCAGTTATCATATCTTCAAGTTGTCTATTGGCTAATTAACAATTGATAAGAGCTAAGTAAGGAGTAACAATGATAACTTCAACAACTATCTAGTTAGCTAGTTAAAGATCAACGATCGGTTAGACAACATAACACTAATCAATAGTTGATCAGTCTATTAGCTAGAGTATACTACTAGTTGATCTACATAGGAGTAATCGTAGTCAATCCATCAATTAAAGAGCATCTAATTAAAGATTAAAGTAGCCATGATTAGCAATCAGCTAGCCAGCAATCAATCACTATATGAATGGAATAGAAACCATCATATCAACCAACAAGAATATAGCCAGTATTTGGTTAGTTTGCTGATGGAATAGTAGCCATCAATCAGATGAGAGCAATAATTAGCAGTTAATCAGTATGCATGGTGAACAACAATCGGCTAGCAAATAACAACACATGATTGACATAAAAGAAGCGAGTATTTGGTCACTCTATCATGACCTCCCGTTATTCATCTATTAGTGGATAAAAGAAGCCACAATGAAAGAACAACATGTGATCTCCACCTAAAGGAGAGTTACATCAATTAAAGGTTTTATGTCAACTAGAGAAAGACAAAATTGAAAGAGTGAAAGCCCCATCTGCCAAAGAAATCTAGTGATAAGCAATGTGCTGTTGAGTTACTAAGGGGTCCTTATTTCAAAGCATTCTTAGATACTTATAAAATTTTGGTGGTTTCTCTAGCAGTATTTACCTTTTTTGATAAAATAGTAACTACGTCTTTAGTGATGGTAGTTGGTCCACGTTCTACAAATGATTGATCATTTCTCTATAAAACAAACTTCCCACATATAGCTTCTTACATGGATGTCATTTGTTATGTTCTAAAGACCATATATTGCCACCAATTAGGAAACTATTTAGGAAAGATCACTGTCCAATAGATGAACAAAGAATTATGCAAAATGTGATTGATGTGATCTAATCAATGAACAAAGGACTATGAAGAAAGTGATCACTATCTAGAAGTTGATCAAAAAATGTGTTTACTTGACAATCAACAAATGATATTGATCACTTGCCTAAGCTTGTAGCTCAAAGGTGGGCAAATATTAGCACCACATCTTTGCACATGGTTGTGCATAAATGTTTATGTAAAAATACTATTTTTTAATATGCTCATAGGGATGCTTGTGGTATGGGATGAGTCTAGGTATGCTTGTGGTATGAGATGAGTCTAGGTATCACTCAATTTAGACAACCCCATTAGAGGACTTCTAATCCTGATACAAACCATAACATCTATTAATTAACTAGATCCGCTCAAGATGTATTTGAGTATGAAATTGGAAGAACCATCATCCCTATAGATCAAGTGTGGACATTATAGAGGGCATGAGAAAAAAAATTTGCAAAATAATCATTCTATCGTCACTTATTTCAAAATTGATCATTTTTTATTTTGCAGAAAGAGCCATTCTATTCCAAAACAAATACCCCTCCCTTGTTCATCTCAAAATCTATGGGTAAAAAAAATGAGATGATAAAAAACAACATATATGGAATATAATATAAAGAAAAAGATAGCTTAAGAGATAAGAAAGGAAGAGAGAGAAAATATCCCATGACCCTCTTCTCTCTTGCCATCCAGCACCAGCCACCACTATCGACCATCCTCATTACCATGCACCATTGACAATTCCTAACTCCATCCACCACTATAATCATCTATTTCTACCATCACTTACCATATCTTCTAATCTCCAACATATTTATCATCACTAAGGATTTCTATTACCACCCACTATTGTCCCATCTCCTCTAATATTCTCCACTATTATAAACTACCATTGATGGTCTTTATTACCACCACTTATCAATATTGATAATTTTTATTACCACCTACTACTAACAAAAATCTCTATCACCATCATCCACTACCACCAACAATCACCCCTATCTACCATCATTAACAATCTCCACCATGCATTACTATCGAATATCTTTACAACTACGACCGACAATCTTCACCATTACCATCGACCACATCCTATAATCTCCACATTGCTTTATATATATATTTCAAAATCTCTACCACCACACATATATTACTGCTAATAATCTCCATTACTGCCTATAATTGCTAACAATCTCTACTATTATCCACCACTATCTACTATTTTTATCACCATCTACCATCATCAACAATTTCTACCACCACTGCCCACCTCTTATAGTTTCTACACTGTCTCCATCTACCATGGCTAATGATCTCCACCACCACCATCATTATCCATCACCATCTTCAACACTACTCATTATTGTCAATGATCTCTACCACTGCAACCAATCATCAATTGTGGTGGTAGAGATTACCAATGTACACAATAAAGAAGCAATGCATGTATTAGATCACAACTAATACATCCATTATTTCAAATAGGAGAAGCAAACATATTAAGTATAGATACATGAGAATCTATTGCCAATGTTTCAAAAAGTGATATATACATTATAAAATTATACATTTGAAAAGGATAATCTACACATGCTCAAATATGCTATAGATTTTATTTGTTATATTTAAAATTATGCAATTGATCTCATCCTCTGTTAAAATGCATGCACTAATAATTAAACATATGTGGATTATCCCTTTCAAATATGTGCATTGGTAGTTTCTAATATATATCATCTTTTTAGAATATGTGCATTTACTACTTAAGATATGTATTGCCAATTTGAAAAAGTATACATTTGATATCATCGAATGAGTGCATTATCTATTTAAAATATGTGCATCACATGTTTAAAATTTATACATTAAAATTTATTACATATTTTAATATTTTAAAATATATCAGATTCCTATGCATAAGGTATTTCATATATGCATATCATTAATTTGAAATACATGCACCAACTACCATAAATATATTCTCGTAAGTCTTTAATATCTTATAACATATGTTATAACATGAACATCAACTATCATTTGATGTGTGTATCAAGCTTTAAAACATGTGCATTATCAATTTAAAAAATATGTACCTAGAATTGAATATATGTAGATCATTTATATCAAATGTGTGTATCAGTAGTTTATAAAGCATCATCTTTTAAAATGTCTAAATAAAAATCTTGTACATCATATTTCACAATCTACACATGCTCAAATATGCTATAGAATTTATTTACTATATTTAAGATTATGCAATTGATCTCATCCTCTGTTAAAATGCATGCGCTAGCAATTAAGCATATGTGGATTATCCCTTTCAAATATGTGTATTGATAGTTTATAATCTATATCATCTTTTTAGAATATGTGCATTTACTACTTAAGATATATATCAGCAATTTGAAAAATATAAATTTGCTATCATCCAATGAGTGCATTATCTATTTAAAATATATGCACCATATGTTAAAGTTGTAATTAAATTTATAATATGTATTAATATTTAAAATGTATCAGATTCCTATGCATAAGGTATTTCATATATGCATATCACTAATTCGAAACACGTGCACCAACTACTAAAAATATGTTCTTGAAACTCTTTAATATCTTATAATATATATTATAACATGAACATCAACTATCATCTAATGAGTGTGTCAAGCTTTAAAGCATGTGCATCACCCATTTAAAAAAATGTGCACCTAGAATTGAATATATGCAGATTATCTATATCAAATGTGTGCATTAGTAGTTTATAAAGCATCATATTTTAAAATATCTAAATAAAAATCCTGTATATCAGATTTCATCCAATAAGTGCGTTGCCTTTTTAAAAGTATGGATATTGATTATTTAAAATGTACTCATTTAAGGAGTGTACCACCTATTTTAAATATGTACATCATCTATTTCAAATATGTGAACTAGCAAATAAGTATGTTTGAATCACCCATTTCAAAGTATGCATCAAGTTACAATTTGTGCCCATTTCAAATTTGTGCATGCATCATCTTTTCAACATCATATGTCTATGTATCAACTATTCAAGAATGCATCTCACCAATTTGAAACATATGCTTTAGTTATTATCCAATATATGCATTACCATTTTAAAATGTATGCATCAGCAATCTTCACGACCATGATCAATGATTATAGGCAATTATGGAGATCATTGATGGTGGTTGGTGGTGGTAGGAAATAGTGGAGTTTGTTGATAATTGTGGATAATGATAGAAATTGTGCTAGTGATAGAGGTCATTGGTTATGATGAGCAATGGTAGAGATCTTCACTAATAGTGCAAGATGATAAAGATTAAAACAAAGATAGTGTGTGATGATAGAGATATTTGATCAGCATGATTTTAGATGACCACATGATTCTAGGTGATCACATGATTGTATGAACCACATGACAATCCATAATATTTCCTTTATTGACGTGATCCCATAACATTTTCTTTGTTAACATTATTATGTATCGTTTTCTTGTTAGTATGATTTTGTAGCAGCTAATATTATTTTTTGATATGGAGTCTGTGTAATATATAATATAACTATTGAGATGTATGAAATGCGATTGAAATAGAGATAATAAACCCTCTTTCTCCTACCTTTTCTCTTTTATTTTTTTCTTCTTCAAACAATATTTTAACATGATATCAGAGCCACTGATCTTTATTGTGGCCATTGTTGTCGATCTATCAATCTCTATTTCTGACAGATTTTCTATTTTCAGTGAATCTATAGATCATCTATTTTTCTATAGATTAATACTCGAAGATCTTTTATTCTTATTATTTTAAATGAATCCATAGCTATTCTCCACTACTTTTCTCCTCAACTTCAGATCTTTAGTCATCTCTCATTATCATTGCTCGACAAATTTCTTACCATCATTGGCCTTTATCTGTCTTCTTTTTTAATGTCTGTCTTATTTTATGTGATATTTTTATCTGCAAGGATCATTGACCTTTAGCAGTTGAGTGCCAACCTTTTTTTTATGGCACTTTGTCTATGAGGGATCATCAATCTTTGTCTGTCTTTCTTTCAATATTAATTTTTTCTTCTATCGCATTATTGTCAATAAGAAATATCGATCTTTGATTGCCTTTATTTTGAGCATCAGTCCTGCTGTGACTACCATCTTCTATATCTTCTCATAGTGATGCCATCTCAATCAACTACACCAGCAGACATGTCAGTTTATCAAACTAGCTTCTGAGTACATTTGAAATCTAATTTTAAATTTAAGTTGGCATCGACAATACCACCTTGAGTTTAAGGGAGAGTGTTAGTATGATTTCAGATGATCACATAATTCTAGATGATCACATGATTTTAGAGATCACATGATAATCTATAATATTTTTTTATTGATATAATCTTGAAATATTTTCTTATTAACATTATTATGTATCATTTTTCTTGTTAGCATGATTTTGTATCAGCTAATATTATTTTCTTGTATGGAGTCTATGTACTATTATATAACTCTTGAGATGTACCAAATACAATTGAATAGAGATAATAAACCCCTTTCTTCTACCTTTCTCTTTTAGTTTTTTTCTTCAATAAATATTTTAACATATTTAGTGATGGTGAGTGGCGGTAAAAATCAATGACATTGATAGTGGATGATAGTGATTGGTTCACTACCACTATTGACAGTTATGGGTGATGGTGGAGATTATTCATATATAGTATAGATGGTAGTGAATATTGATGGAGATAATTGATCATGATAGATAGTGATGGAGAATATTAGAGGTGATAGATCAGTGATTGTTGATAGTGATAGATAGTGGTATAGATTGTTAGCAATGATAGACGATATATAGTGAAATTCAATAATAGTCACTACAAGAAATTATAGAATCCCTAGCATTTCACAAGTATTGGCAAAAATTGAAAAAAAATATCACACATCATATCTCCCATATTTTTAAAAATATTGGACAAGTATTGGCTAATGTGATGCGAGGGATTATATCCCTACTTATCCCTACCATTTGTGAAATGCAGGAGATTAATGTGATGTGGGGATTGACCCACATTTATGAAATGTAGAAGATTTAGTTCTTTTGGTGCATTTTAAATGAATATTTTCAATATTTATAGAGTATCATAGTTTTTGCTAGCATTTATAAGTGTTGGAAAAAACATTTATAATGGATTTTTAAATATTATCTTTCTTTTTGTGGCATCTTCTAATGTAGGGGATTTATTGCTTTTGGAGATACTTTATCATGATTTTGTTATTATTTAGAAGTATTGGGAAAGGCATATATAATAGAATCTTTATTTGCATTTTGCCTTATTTTAAAATGTAAGATTTTAATAGTTATTGTGCCACAAGAGCTTTTCATGACAATTTAGGAGCATTTAAATGCATGAAAATATTTACAAATATCATATATTTTTGGAAATATATTTTTGATCTATCATTGATATCCATAATAGCTAAACATATACCAAAAGCTGAATTTAATTAATCAAATAAAGACATTCCTTTATATGATAACACATACAAATAACATCCATGAACAAATCTAGCCTTAACAACCATATTAAAAGATTCTTTATTAAGACAAACAAAATCATTTATGTTCTATATTCTTGGTAATTGCAAATAGAATTCATGCTTCCAATAATCTTCAACAAGTGCCACCTGCAAAATAAGAAATATACATAATCAACTTATGGAACACCATTATTTATTGGCTAAAAATAATTTATAAATAGTTTGCATAAGTATAAGATTAAAGCCCAAGTAATTGAGTATTCCACAGTATTTATAATTCTTTTAGTCAGTCTCAAGGTCTGATCAGATGCTCTAGAGGTACACATACCACATTATTGACATAAAAATAATTTTGATGATTATATAATATTGAAGTATAAAAAAAGGCTAATATTTTTGAAGCATGGTTAAGAATATTTTTGTAAGAAGCTAACCCTTGTGATAAGCTTTAAAGCCATTTGAAAATACTTGGTAAGCTTTTGAGCTAAGAAAATCAAATTTGGATAAAAATTGAATAAGAAAGGCTAAATGAAGGAGTTCAAATCGATTTCACTAATATTCGAGTCAACTCTAGCATGTTCTGGCATCGACACACAGACATGACATGCCTGTGAGTCGACTCATTGATTGGATGAGTCGACTCTCTTAGTGAAACAGCAAGTAGTTTATCGAAATAACAAATGAGTTGACTCATTTCTTGGATGAGTCAACTCATTAGCTACGAGTCAACTCCTGAGTTCTTGTCAGCAATAACAACCTATGTAGAGAAAATTACAGAAATGTTCAAAAATTATTATGACATCCAGATTCTATCTTTGAGATCATAAAATAACTAGTTTTCGAATGTAAATTATTTAAATGATCAGAAGACTATTTTAAATGAAAGAAGTACCTAATTGAATACTAAGAATAGCATATTCAAAGGAGAGAAGCTAATTTTCAATCTAGTGCACATTCAAGAATGTTTTCCATCTCTGTATCTAAAAGTTCTTGATCTTTGAGAGGCTAATCATCAAGAAAGAGTGAGCAATCTTATGCAAAGCATCCAAGCCATCCTCAAGCAATATTTAAAGTATTTTATCAGCTCATCAAGGAGCATTTTGTGTTGCAATTTTGTTTTGTTGAAATCTGTTGTAATAAGTTTCAAAGTTTGAAACTTGGAGGAAAAGGTTAAATCCAAATTTGAAAATGGGATTGTGAGTCTAGAGAGGCTTGTAAGTTTTTCATTGATGAGCCCAGAAAACTAACTAAATTTGTTTATGTTCTTGAGCAAAACAAACACATTGTAATCAGTAGATTATAGCAAAAATTTTTAGTAGAGCTTGGGAAGTGGACATAGGTACTTGGTGTGCACTAAACCACTATAACATCTTTTGTATTTATGTGGTATGCTTATTTTTATTTACTTTACATTTTTACTTAGCTTTTATTGATTTATTCCTGCTATCATTTATTGCATTTGCTACACATGCACAGTATTTAACTTAGATTGATTAAAAACTTGCACATATTTGTCTAAGATTTTTGAAACCCAATTCAGCGCCCCCTCCCCCCCCCCCCCTCCTTGGATTGTCTAATGGGATAATAAGTGATATCAGAGTCAGGTTCTTAATTAGTTTTGATTTAAAGATCAATGACAACTTATTCAGAAGTTTCACTTACCAAGGGGCAATCTACTAGTAGGCCATCTCTTTTCAATGAGTCTAATTATACTTATTAGAAAGCACGCGTGCGCATCTTCATCCAAACACTAGATTATGATTTATGGAGTATCACAATCAAGGGTCCTCACATACCCACGTTCATTGTTAATGGTGTGTCACCTAAGCCAGAGAACGATGAGGATGAAGTGGATAAAAGATTAGTCTAATTGAATGCCAAGGCAATGAATGTCTTATATTGTGTATTGAATATGAATGAGTTTAACCACATCTCTACTTGCAACTTAGTAAAAAAATATGGAATAGACTTGAAGTAATGTATAAAGGCACAAACCAAGTCAAAGAATCCAACATCAACATGCTTATGTACAAATATGAGTTATTTAGAATGAAATCTAATGAATTTATTGCTAATGTATTTACTCATTTTATTGATATTATTAATGATTTTAAAAGTCTTAGAAATCAAATACTAATAATGATCTTGTGAGAAAACTCTTAAGTCTTTGCCTAGGTCATGGGAAGCCAAGGTGACCGCCATCTAAGAAGCAAAAGATCTCAATGTTCTACCACTTAAAGAGCTACTTGGATTGCTAATGACTCATGAGCTTACAATGAAGTAACACAATGATGAGAAAATCAAAAAGAAGAGAATAGGTGGTGATGAGGATATGGCATTAATTATCAAAAAATTCAAAATATTCTTGACGAGAAATAGACAAAGCTTCAAGAAAAGACTAATGGTCAAGGGAGAGTCAAGCAAGGATAAGAACAAAGAGAGAGAGCAGGAGCCTCTTTGTTATGAATGCAAGAAAGCTGGATATTGAAGCCGATTGCTCAAATCTAAAGAAATCTTTAAGAAGACAAAGAAGAAAACTTTGATTGCAACATGGAGTGATCGTAATGATTCTAGCACCGATGACAAAAATCAAAATTTTACAAACTTATATCTCATGGCACAAGAGAAAGAGGTACATTCTAAACATAGTTTAGATTTTATTTTTGATGAGCTTCAAAATATATTTCATGAATTACTTGATGGATTCAAGAAAATTAGTTTAAAAAATAAAATTTAAACTAAAAAATCAATCATTATTAAAAGATAAAGAAGAGATTTCATAAAACAACAAGATTTTAATAGAAGAAAATGACTCACTAAAGAAGAAATTAGAAAATATTAAATCTTTGGTTGAAAAGTTTACTTATAGCTTTAAAATTTTTTTTGAGTAATCAAAGAGTAATTTTTGATAAAGCCGGTCTTAGTTTTAATCCTAGCAATAAATAAAAATTTTTGAAATTTTTTTTATAAGTTTGTCTTCAAATGTTACTCCTAAGATTACTTATTTCTGCTATGATAAAATAGGACATAAAGTTTATTTTATAATTTTAAAAATTAAATAGTAAACTTATTAAAAAAATTTGGATTTCAAAAAAAACCTTGGTCACTAACTCCAAAGGATTCAAGAAAGCTTGGACACCTAAATCTGTTGTTTGACTATTTTGTAAGAGTGTCTTGCAGTCTTTGGAACAAAAAAAGATGATATCTCGATAATGGCTGTTCAAGTTACATGATGGATGATAAAATTAGTTTATCACTCTTAAAAGAAAGAAAAGAAATAATAACATTTGATAATGATGGAAAAAAAATCGTTGAAATTGATAAAATATGTATTACTCCCTCTACATTTATTGATAATATTTTATTAGTTGATGGCTTGAAACATAATATACTTAGTATAAGTTAATTGTATGACAAAGGATTTAAAGTTACTTTTGAATTTTCTATATGCTTTGTTTCTAGTCCTTTTGATGAAGGAGCAAGATTTATTGGACTTAGGGTGGTAACATCCACTATAAGAAAATAGTAAATTTTTGACTAATTTTGCAATTGATTTATTTTGATCACATTTATGATCAATTTTGCAATCAATTTATGATAAATAAATATTTGCAGCTGATTTCTAATTGGTTGCAAAATCGATTGCAAATTTTCTACTCTGATCAGCCAAAATATTTATGATTGAATTTGCGACTGATTTCTAAATTTAAATTATTTAAATATATATATATTAATACCATTGCAATCGATAAATCGATCACAAAATTTATGTAATTAAATTTTTTCAAACTTTACAATCAATTAATCAATCATAATTAAATCTAAATTATTTTGAAAATATTTAATTTTTTGCTACCACCTTTTCCATCGTAAATCCAAAAAAAGACATGCGTCATCAGCATTTTTGAAAATAAAAATAGAATTTAGTTGTTTTTGAATTTGTGATCGAAATATCGGTTGTAAAATTATTTTTTAAAAAAATTATTTTAAATTTGAAAAATATGTTTTCAGTTAAAAATATTTTTTAAAAAAATAAAAAAGTGTATAAATTGATTAGCAACTAATATATCAGTTGCAAAACTATTTTTTAGAAAAAAATATTTTTGAACTTACAATCGATATATCGATTGCAATTCAAAAATAATATTTTTCAGCCACCTCCAACCCCTCGGTGATAGATCTGGCTTCTCCTTTTCTCTTTTCCTCTTCCCTCTACTCATCTTCTCTCTGACATCTCTCTTGTGCCATGCCACCATCGTCCAACTTCGACCCACTATCGGCTAGTCCCCGTCGCCAGAATCGATGCTGCTCCCCTCCATCTGGCCTTCTCCTTTTTCTCTTTTCCTCTTCCTCTCTTCTCTCTGATGTGTTCCCTGTGCTGCACTGTTGCTGTCTAGCTCCGATGAGATCTGCTCCACCGTCGGCTAGTCTCTATTGTCAGAACTGATGCCCACCCCCTGCAACAATCTATCTTCTCCTCTTCTCTTTTCCTCTTCCCCTCTTCTCCTTTTCTTTCCGACGTGTCCCCTGTGTTGCACTACCATCATCCAGCTCGGACAAGGTCTACTCACTACCATTGGTCGATCCTCATCTAGCTCCTTTTTTAAAGATTTTTAATTATTTATTTATTTTATCTTTAAATCCAAAATAATAACACTAACTAGTTAAAATCTAAGTTACATTCATGTTAATTGGTGTGGGGTTATTGTTTATACTATGATATTCTATTTATTTATGGATTATTTTGTAAGAAATAGAGTTTTAATTATTTATTTTAATTTTATATTTAAATCTAAAAATAACATAATAAATTGGCTCAAATTTGAAATTTGTTCATGCCCATTGACCTGGGGTTGTTGTGTATTGTATGTAATCTATTTGTTTGTGACCTAAATTATAATTTATTGGGCTTTAATTTGGTTTAGTTTTCTAATTTTTATCTTGAAATCCAAAAATAATTTGATAATTAAGCTAAAATCTATAATTTAGTTATGTGGATTGAGTTGAGACTGATGTATTGAATATAAAATTTTATTATTTGAAATTATTTTAGGTGCAACTTACTTAGCAAGGACGTCTCTTGGAGTTGATCTCATCTATGAGGTAACTGATATAAAGTAATTATATGAATCTAATATGAATCTTCTTGTAAATTATGGTTGATTTAACATAGTTATAATTGTTTATTTGTGTATTGTTATTTAGACAGAATATGGATATCCATCATTATCGTAGTTGGATGTATAATAGACTTTTGATGGGCCAAAAGAGATATACTAATGATTTTTAAGGGGGTGGATGCATGCCAACAACCGATATTTTGAGTGATGAAAAATTAGATGTCCTTATTCCAAGTGTAAAACCAAAGTACTTAGCCCCTGATGAAGTGAAGGTTGATCTTTATAAAAAGAGTTTGTACCTGATTATTAGTATTGGACATCACATGGAGAGAGTGACCCTCATTTGGATGGAGGGTTTGATATGCATTCAAGTACTTCAAATAGTATGCAGTTGGATAATAATGAATAATTGAATAGATATCAAGTCATAATTTTGATGCTGCTGGCCTAGAGTTTAGATTTTATTATGAACAAAATGTGGAGGAGCCTCCAAATAGGGATGCACAAAAGTTTATGATATGTTACATGCTGCTCAACAACCAATATGGCCAAGATGTAATGATTACTCTAAAGTTATCTATTGTAGTTAGATTATTAAGCATCAAATCTAAGAAAATATTTTCAATAATCATTTGATCAAATGATGGGACTTATGAAAGAGACACATCCGTCTGATAATCTTATACTCCAAGATTTCTATAGGACAAAGAAATTGGCATCTAAACTTGGCCTTATTGCTAAAAAATAGACTATTGCATTAATGGTTGCATGTTGTGTTATAATGAATACAAAGAGAAGAAAGAATTGTAAATGTTGTGGTGCAACTCGATATAAAATATAGAAGATTAGCAATGGACAATATAAAAGATCCTTATGAAGAGAATGCATTATTTACCACTTATTTTTAGGTTAAAGAGATTGTATACTTCTATGAGTTCTACTGCACACATGAGATGGCACTATGAGAATAGATGGGAGTTAGATGTATTGTGTCACCCCTCATATGGGGAAGCCTGAAAACACTTTGATCAAACATATCCCGATTTTATAGTCGAACCATAAAATGTTAGGCTAGACTTATGTGCTGATGGTTTTACTCCCTATAATCAATCAACAGCACCATACTCTTGTTGGCTAGTAATTGTTACTCCATACAATCTCCCTTCAAAGCTATGCATGACTACTCCTTATATGTTCTTGACTTTGATTATCCCTGGCCCACATAATCCAAAGAGTAAAATAGATGTATATTTACAACCTTTGATAGATGAGTTGAAATTATTATGGAAAGAAGGTATGCTAACTTATGATATCTCAAGAAAGTAAAATTTTATGATGGGGGCTGCATTAATATGGACAATCAATGACTTGCTTGCATATGGTATATTGTCAGGATAGAGCACAGCAAGAAAATTAGCATGTCCATATCATATAGAGTGATCAAAGACATTCACTTTGAAATATGATGGCAAAAATTTTTGGTTTGATTGTCATCGCCAATTCTCCATATTGAACATGTGTTTAGAAGAATAAAGATGCATTCTATAAAAATCAAATTGAAAAAGATCAACCTCCCTCTAGGTTGACTGGAGATGAAGTGTGGGAAGCAGTTTCCTCTCTTCCAAAGACAACCGAGGAGGGTCTATATAGATGTGATGAATATGGGGTTACACATAATTGGATAAAACAAAGTATATTTTGGGAGTTGCCATATTGAAAAACTAATTTGATCAAACACAATATAGATGTGATGTATGTCAAAAAGAATGTGTTTGATAATGTGTTCAACACAATCATAGACATTAAAGGCAAAACTAAAGACAATGTAAAAGCAAGAATGAATTTGAAAGAGAACTGTAAGCGAAGGGATCTAGAGTTTCAAGAATTAGCTAATTGAAAAGGTGATAAAATCAAAAGCAAAATTTACCTTCATCATGCAGCAAAAAAGGGCTACATGTAAATGGGTCAGTGAGTTAAAAATGTCTGATGGCTATGCCTCCACCTTGAGTAGATGTATAAATTTGAGAGAGGGAAAGTTATTTAAGATGAAAGTCATGATTGTCATGTGTTTATGAAGCGTTTGCTGTCAATTACCTTTAGTGCACTTTCAGAACAAGTGTGGAAGCCCATAATTGAGTTAAGTCAGTTCTTTAAGGACTTATGTTCAACAGTATTATGGATGGATGATTTATTGCAGATGAAACAAATATTATTGTTATATTATACAAATTGGAATGGATCTTTTCACCTAGATTCTTTGACTTAGTGGAGCACTTACCTATTTATTTGTCATATGAAGCAAAAGTAGGTGGCCCTGTTCAATATTGATGGATGTATCTATTTAAGAGATAATTATTAATTATTTATATATAACAATAATATGGTGTATTTATATTTAGATATTAATAGAATGAATGTAATTTAATGGTTGTAGATTTCTCAATAAGTTAAAATGGATGGTTAAGAATAAAGCTCATATGGAAGGCTCCATATGCGAGGCATACTGGTGCCAAGAGATTTCTCATTTTTATTATATTATTTTGAGTCTCATATATAATCAATAAGAAATAGAGTTGGATGAAATGATGATGGGGTGAAGATGAGACAATCCAACCAACTATATCAATTTTTAATCAACCAGGATGCCCATCTGGAATTTGTAAAAGTCGATATATAATGATAGGGAACTAGCTGCTGCACACTTACATGTCTTACTTAATTGTGATGAGGTTCAACCATATATTGAGTAAGTATAAATTTAAGCCCTGATAACTAACTTCAAATCTTATTAATGATTACATTGCTAATAAGACTATCATTATTAGATATTTTGTTCAATATTTGCAAGTGTCCACACCAAATATCAGTGCTAGGGACATTGATGCCAGGATTGCATCTGAGTTTCCATATTGGTTCCATGCTTATATAAGTATACTAATGCTCATAAATAGGTGCACAATCGAGATAACTTGGTATAAGGTCAGTATTTGTATGATTTAGCATGGGGTCGTAAGAGAAAGGTTCATACATGGCCTATTTACTTTGTCAATGGTTAAAAATTTTACACAAAAGAATAGAGTGTGGGCAAAAAAACTATTAATAGTGGGGTGTGTGTTAAGAGTTCTGACTAAGGTGAAGAAGAAATTAATTATTATGGCATCCTTAAGGAAGTGGTCTAGTTAGAGTATCCAGGAGAACCAATGAAATGGTTGGTACTTTTAATTGTGAATGGTTTGATACTGTAATGAATTACAGAGTAAAGGTGCATAAACAATATGAAATTGTAGAGATTCAATATACTCGAAGATATGCAAAGTTTGATCCATTCATATTTGCAGAAAATACAATTTAAGTGTACTATGTACCTTACCTGAAAAGATAAGGAATAAGATAGAATGGTGGGTTGTCATCCAGACCAAATCAAGGGGTACAATAGATGATCGATATACATTGGAGTTGCTCACCAAGATAATCCATGTCCCATGTCAATACCATAATGAATGATGACCCACTTGAAAATTTAAGAGATAATGAAGGTGGTTTTGAGGAAGTTGAGGGATATTATAACACCCCGAATCGAAAATGTGGTGACTTGAGAATTTGCCTTCATGTTTAGCATTCCTTTATATATGGTAGCATTTTGACCGTGACATACTTGAGAATTTGAATATTAATTGATTAGCATTAATGAAGTATAAATCTAGTTTTAATTAAGAAGAAATGATTGAGGAACTGGATCAATAATAGTAGCATTGAAGTTAAATTATTGTGCTTATTGAGCATAGAATAAGTTGATATTTGTAAGGATGTTTTAGATGATGTGCATGATAGATTCTGTGGTATAGATTTATGAAGTATAAAGTAAGAAAAGAAGTGAATATTTTATTATTTGAAGGAGAAAGTTGTCGAGAATTGCTTAGTGATTGTGAAAAGTTAAACTTGATTGGTGAAGAAGAAAGGATGCAAAATTATATCATAGCATTAGAACCTTAGTAGCATGAAGAAATAGTGAGAAATATCAGAATATACATAGTATAATTGGGACTGAATTTGCCTAGTAAGTTGAAAGAGAAATCATCCTAAGGTTGATGAGAAAATTCATAGCTTATATGGAATTGAAGCTACAAAATCAATCAGAGTTAACTTAGATTGAAATGAACCATTAATTAGTGATGAAATTAGAGAATTTAATTAAATTAGAATTTACATAAATTATTATATTGGTGGTTGTGTGTGTGTGGCGAGCCGACTCCAAATCCAGGTAAGCCAACTCGGCTGTAGGAATCAGCAAAAGCAGTGTGGGCCCAGGTGTCTGGGTGTTGATTTAATGAGAGATTCCTAAAAAGATTTACTCAGTAGCTTGTTACATAAAGAAAAATAGAAATTCCTCCCAGCAGCACCTCAGCATGTGCATTAATGGTTAGTCTTTTATGAGGTTGACAAATGACAAGCAGCTCTCTTATTTTATTCTTTTTTAAGCCTTATCCACTGATTCTTCTCTACTGCTATTTCAATCTCTTAGTTAAAATAAAAAGGGTGGAGAGGGAAAGAAGCTATAGAAGGTTATGTTTCCAATTAAAAATCAAAGGGAATTCAGCTAAGAAGAAGGTGATCTATTGATAACTTGATTTGGAAGAAAGATGACTGATGGTAGGAAGGGAAGAAGATGGTGTTTGTGGTTGTAGTGCTTCAGCTAATTGAGGTAAGAATTTCAACCCTAAATTGAATTTAAATTGAATTCTGAATGATAATTATAAGACTTGATGTGCTAGGAAATTGGAAAATATGAATTGTGAACTTGAATTGGAGAATCAGTGTTGCTGCTAATTTTATTGAAAACTGGTTTAACTATTTTAGTAATTAGATGATATTATTATATTGGCTGAACTTGGGATAGATAATGAAAATAAAAATAGTTAAATTATTGGAGATTCTAAATTTTATGTTGGCGTTTAGCTAACCCTAAATAGGGCAAAACAGGATAGAACAAAAGTGAAAGCTAGAAGAGTTAAAGAATCAGCCTAAAAACAAAGTATGCATAATCTTATTCATGCATCATATGGTATTGAATTTATTAGTATTTACTAATGTTATAGGAGAGGAAGAAGGCTCTTGAGGGGTGTTTTGGGGAGTCAAGCATCAAGGTAGTATTGTAGCCATTAAGAGGTGAGTGAATTTTTCTATCTAATTTTGATATTTTTTCTTATGGTATTTGCTATGAAAGAGACTAATATTAAAAAGTAAGTTTAATTTCTATTGTTCTTCAGCTTATGTATGTATATGCAAGCATGGAAATAGGAAGTGAATCTTATTGAAATATTATTCAAGAATATATATGTGTATGTGTATTCAGTTTGGATAGAAGTTCATTTTGGGTTGGAAATATTTTTAAAATTCAGCTCTTCAGTATTTGAAATTCAGCTTTCCAGCATTTAAAACTTTATTTAGCATTAGTATTAGCATTAACATTAGCATAAGCATTTTATACAGCATAAAAACAGCCGGCATCACAAAGAACAGTAAGCAGTAGAAATTTAGTATGCTCGATAGGGCTTATCAGCAGCATATATTGCTACATATCGACTGTCCATGAAAGTGATGCTCTGTGGTGTAGTTGGTAGTAGTTCAGCAGCAGCATAGTTTATTACATGATTCATTCATGTCTAGCATATTAAAGTTTTGAAAGAGTATCAGCAATTTCAGCTCTATGTATTATATTCAATATTATAGCTAAATATTTCTATTTCTCCATTGTTAAATAGATTATTTATTCACTAAAACTTAGGTCTCATTCTCAATCACTTCTTTTATTACAATTTTAGAGCATCTTAGCCAACTATATAAGTAAAGTATCAGCATCTTTATCAGCATTAGTACTAGAAAAGATTGACCATGTTAGCTTGCGAGAGGAATGTATTTTGGGATATTTATGTATTTAAGCTATTTAAGTCTAAATATGAGAAAAATACTTTTGAGATGTATTATATGTGTTTGAGTTGTAAAAATCAATGAATGTTAAATATTTTTTATTTTGAGTTGTGTATAAGGCATAGTTTGATGAATGAAATCTTAGGTTTCATCTTGAGAAATGATGAGTTAAATTGAAATACTTATGTTAGCAGATTGAGAATTTGATTGAATTAAATGAGAGCAGATTATCAGAAGATGATCAAGGTTTATAGAATCTTATGAAGGATATTATTAAAGCTCAGCTCAGCTATAGTTTTGTCGTACCCGCGCCCAATCTAGGGATGGGGTGCTATAGACATGGTGCTGGAAACTTAAATATAGATGAGGAAGAAGATGTTGAGGAAGAAGATGTGGAGGAGAAAGAATTTGATTTCAATGATGATGATTCAGAACATAACAATGAAGATCATGACCTATATAATCTTGAAGATGATGATGAATAATTTGAAACTTTGTCATTCTTGTAAATTACTCTAAGATTTTGATTTCATCTATTTCATTACTTTATGATAAAACTTTTATTATTTACTTCTTGCAATTGTTAATAAATATAATACGTTATTTTATTATAGACATCAGATGCAAACCACGAAAAGAAACCTCTTTTGGTAAGAATCACCCAAGGAAGCAGTGACCTTCCTCCACTACCCCATTACCATCCTCTACTATCCTACCATAGACCACCACTCCTATAGTGCCACACTTGATCCCACCACCTTTGACGCTTGATGTCTATTCACTACCTCTTGCTAGCTCATCACCTGGTGCTATGTATCCACGGTCTGTGTGGCACGTATGCCACAATCTTTCACCCATCATCTCAGACTATGGTGCCTTCTACACAATCACCTCCTTTATATATTGGAGCACCTCCTATCCATCGTAGAGCATCTTATGTACATTCTAGATTATCTTCTATCCATTTAGCATCTTCTCCTATCCATTCAGCATCTCCTCCTGTCCATCCTACTGATCCTGGATCTAGCTCTTCTTAGGATGCTACAAAGGCATATACTAGTGATGGCAAGATAGTTTATACCTTGATGGAGATGGGTAAATGAGAAATTTATTTTAGACTATCTTATTTACTTGACCAAGATGATTAATTGTTACATGCTAATTAATTATTTATAATATTTATAGGTTCTTGCCCCTCCCACACTGCTGCATATGCCATTGTTGACATCATGAAGAGTCACTTTGATGAGCCTTGGCCAATTTGGAAGGGAATACCTCAATATGTTAAAGATATGTGGTTCGCTGAGTTCAAGGCAAGTAATGACATTTACATATTTATTTTGTTGTCCATATCTTTGCTCTAAGATTTAACTTGTTTGTCTATATTTATTGCAGAAGAAGTGTAGATTTATACCACTAGATGATCGATGGGCAAAAGAAATTTTGAGATGCATGGTGCAGCTCGATGAAAAATATTTTGACAATGCTCGCAAGTAGATAAAGAGACCATCTTGGCTTGGAGATTCAGTGTGGGATAGATTATGTCAGCAATGGAGTACTGTCAAATACAAAGAGAAATGTGCAAAAGCTAAACAAAATCAAGCTTCCAATTATGGAGGGCTTGGGGCTTCACTTCACACTGGTGGCTCCATTACCTCATCTCAGCACAGGCAGAATATGGTTAAGTGTAGCATTTATTTTATAATTCATATTTCACACATAGTTATAATAGACAATGGATATTAGTTTTATAAGTGTTGATGTTTATATCTTCTAAAATATTGCAGGCCTTACAATGTGGTGTTGTGCCAAGTCCATCTCAGCTGTTTGTGCACACCCATCAGAAGAAGGATAAGAGTTGGGTGGATAAGTGATCAGAGCATATAAGAGTAAGTAATAATTTATCACAGTTATGATTGTTTCAGTTCCATTAAATAACATAATAGAGATTGATATCAATATTTAATCTATGCAAACTTTGACATAAATTTGAGGTTTCTTGCAAGGGTAAATCCTATTGGTTGGTTTCTGATTTGAGGTTCCTTACAAGGATAATTTCTATTGGTTGGTTTCTGATTTGAGATTCCTTGCAAGGGTAATTCCTATTGGCTGGTTTTTGATTTAATGTTCCTTGCAAGGGTAATTTCTATTGGTTTGGTTTCTGATTTGGATAATCATGTCATTTTGATATATTGATTTCCAAGATGATTATCATGTTAATTATTATCTTACTGATTTGAGATATTTTCTATGACAAGATGAATTTACACGTAATATGGAAGATGCACAATCTTAGAGAGCATCTTTCATATATATGAATTTACATGTAATATGAGATGTGTGGATTCAGACTATTGGTGGAAAGAAGAAAGGATGAATTTATGGCCTAGGATTGGAGTCCACTATATTGGCAGGCCCATCACATTATCATGGCCAATGTTCATCATCATCACCAGAATGGTTGCAAAGCCAAGAATTTTAGCAACACATAGCTGACTGGAATGCTCAGGTAGAAGCTACAGAACGTGAAAGGGATGAACTTAGGAGGATAGAATAGAATGAAAAGCAATTAAAAATCAATAACAAGTTACTGCATGAGATGATGCACAAGATAAACTTTCAATCATCTACAGATTTTCAGTCATATCCGATTTTTAGACATCGGGACCATAATACCAACCTACAGATGCAGCTAGGAAGCATGATGATGATGATGATAATCAGGAGGAGGAGGAGGTTCATCACTAGATTAATGTTTGTTGTGGTTTGTTTTGAACATGGATATTATGTTGAATTATGTTGACCGTTTGAGTTATGAAATATATTTGGCATTCATGAGATTATTTATATTTGGTATATTAAATATTTACTGAATATCAGGTTCTTTCATAAGTGAAAATTAATAAATATAAATATTTTTTTTATATCAAAAAATATTTGCAACATATTTTGCAATCAATTTTTTAAAATAAAAATATTAAAATTAATTTGCAATCGATTGTGTGCCTAATTTATTAAATTAAAAATATTAAAAATAATTTGCCATTGATTATTAAAAATAAAAATATAATTTAAAAAAATAATTATTTTTTATGATTGATTATTTGGTTGTAAATTTATAATTAAAAATTTATTAATTTTGAGATCAAAAAATTGATCATAAAAAAAATAATTATATAAATAAAAAATTATAAGAAAAATTGATCACAAAATCAATCACTAAATGACTGATTTTATCAAAAATCTGATTTTTTAAATTTAGCAATCGATTATTTTTATTTACTCAGTCAAAATTGGTCGCAACATTTGGCAGTTGAAAAACTTAGTCACAAAATATTTGCGACTAAGGATTATGCAATCGATAAAAATCGATTGCAAAAATTGATTTACGATCGATTTTGGATATTTTGCTATTGATTTTTTGATTGCAAATTTCAATTTTCTTATAGTGATCTATATAGTTGATCTTGATGAGATTGACATGAAGAGTGGTCAATGCATCGTAGCAATAGATGCCAAAATTAATGGATCTAATTAGTTGTGGCATCATAGATTAGGATATTGAAGCAAACATCCTAGCTGGTAAATCCCTTGATTGAAAGGGTTGGGCTCGAAAGAGGAAGAATCGGGCTCGAAAGATCAAGAACCAGACTGACTGCAGTTGCCCTTGATGATTTTGACATTATTGAGCTAGAACGGTCATAACTTTCTCATCCAATATCAGAATCACTATTATGATCTTATTTCGAAAAGCTCTTTTCTTACTCTATGAGGTTGGCAGATTTACTGTCACTATGAATTTTGGAGCCTAATTCAATTGTTGATAAGTCAAGGAGAGTCTGAAAGAATCTTAATCAAATTGAGATTTTAATTTTGTCGTAGTTTTTTTCTAATTTATTCTGATTGCTTTTACTATTGAGTTAGGACTTTTAGTCTATAAATAAGGCCCTTCAACCCAACATTGTAATCAAATCTAATTATTTACATGATTTCTAAATCAAAACTCTAGAGAACAGAGTTTCTTCTTCTTTGTTGTTTTCTTGTTTTGTGTCTTTTTTCTCTCTCCATCAAAATGTGGTCTAAGGCTGCATCAGTTAGTATCAGAGCCTTACAAATACATGAGTGGAGATTCTTTCCTATGGTCCAGATGATGGTTGGTGATCGCAAGAAAACCAACCTACAAATCAGGTGGTGACAATCCATGATGAAATCATGTAGTGGGAACAGGATCTAATGATGGAGTGTAAAGATTTGAGAAGACAAGTGGCAGATCTGATGCGCATCTTCTGCAGTTGAAAAATCAAGATGCGAGATGCGAGATCCAAGACAGAACCAGAAGATTGCAAATCTAATGGAGGAGCTTTAGATTTTGAAACCCTTCCATGGGTTGTTCCCACATGCCGATGAGAAGATCATGGTGATTTGTTCGAGTGATTAACCCACTGAATCGATTCTATCAGAATAGATCTGCCTGAATATTCGGATAGTCTACAAATAGAGGTGTTCCTCGATTGGCTAGATCAACTTGACTGCATATTTGAGTACAAAGTGGTACCTGATGATAAAATGATAAAATTTATCATCTTAAAATTGATAGGTCAGGCTTCTACCTGAAGAAAATCAGGGAGCATAGAGATAAGCCAAAAATTCAAGATTGGGAGAAGATGAAAAAAGTGTTGAGGAAATAATTTTTGCCTTTCAACCATACGCAGTCTCTGTATCAGTATCTATAAAGTTTTCGATAAGGGCCTAAATCCATGGATGACTATATGGAGGAGTTCTACCAATTGGTCATTTGAAACGATCTAGCCAAAAATGAAGAGCAGATGGTTGCAAGGTATCCTAGTGGACTACGACAGCAAATCCAAGATACTTTGAGACTCCATACCTTGTGAACGATCAAAGAAGCATACCATCATGCTGCAATTACTGAGGAGCCGTTGCATCACAGGCCTATGCCCAGATATGAAGCAACCACGCACTGGAGAATTAGGGGACATGCGAGATAACACAACTTCTACCCCTCCTACTCATGCTACTGTTGATGTAAGGTCCTCGAAGCCAACCCCAGCTAGATCATCACTCTGCGGTGTTATAATTGTGGTGAGATCGGACACATACAAAGCAAGTGCAAGAAGCCTATAGGATGATCTGGAAAATAATTACTGATTGAAGAAGAAGAACCATCTGACGAGGATCAAGAGCCTACTTGTGATAAAAGAGGCGAGGAGGAGGATAATTTCTTGTTATTTGGGGATAAAGGAGAGGCTCTAGTTGTTCGAAAGAACCTACTTGTGTCGAAAAAAAGAGGAGAAAGAAGATTGGAGGTGGACTAACATCTTCTATACATGCTACACTATTAAAGAAAGGTATGCAAGGTCATCATCGATGGAGATAGCTACGAGAACATCACCTCTCAAGAGGCCATCTCACAGCTGAATCTGATCATGGAAAAGCATCCTCAGCCATGAAGCTATCATAGTTCCAAAAAAAAGTGAGGTAGCTGTCAATAGTCACTGTCTTGTTTATTTCTATTGGATAGAAGTATTTTGACAAGATTTGGTGCGAGTCATTGCTATGGATGCATGTCATATACTTTTAGGGAGGTCTTGACAGTATGATCGCAACGTCATCTATGATGATCATTGAAATACCTACATATTCTAGAAAGACCATCAGAAGATTATTCTAATGTTGATGAAGAAGGAAGATCTACTTACACCAAAGCTAGAGACCACCATCAACCTTCTGAAGAATTACTCATACTTGCAGGAAGCATTGGAGTCTTCAAACTCAAGGATGAATTCTTTCCAGCCTAGAGAGTATGATGCAGATGTTGTAGTTCATAAATTTTTGATTCAAAGGATTGAGCTCGAAAGAGAAAGAATTAGGCTCGAAAGATCAAGAAATCGAGCTGACCACATCTGACCCTGATGATTTTGACACTACTAAGCTAGAATAGTCATAATTTTTCATCTAGTGTCATAATTGCTATTATGAACCCATTTTACAAAGCTCTTTTTATGCTCTACGAGACTGGCCACTTCACTGCTACTACGAATTTTGAAACCTAATTCAATTGTTTGATGGGTCAATGGAAGCTCAGAAGAATCCTAGTCGAATTGAGACTTTTAATTCTTGTCTTAGTCTTTTTTCTAATTTATTTCTGATTGCTTTTGCTATTGAGTTAGAACTTTTAGTCTACAAATAAGGCCCTATAGGCCAACATTATAATCAATTTATTTTATTTTTATGATTATTAAATCAAAATTTTAGAGAAGAGAGTTTCTTCTTCTTTACTTTTTTTTTATTTCATACGTCTTTTTTGTCTCTTGATCGAAACATGGTCAAGGGCTCCGTCAGACATGCTAGCATGAACAATATTTAAAAATTGATTACAATTAATACATTTAGTTAAAGATTTATCAAAACTAAATTTTGAAAATATCAGATTTATGATGCATATCAATATGAGAAAGAAACTAGAGGATCTTTCAAATCTAAAATATAGTTTCAACTTCTAGATCCTTAAAATTAATTCGCATTATTTGGACCTACTAGGACTACAAGCCTAGAAGGAAAAATATGAACTTATGATTGTAGATAATTTTTTATGATTTATATGGGTTCTGTGCCTTATGGGATTCATGGAATTATCAATTTTTTAGATTTTTCTTCCCTCTAGCATGCTAGATACTTAAAGCATAATTTTTTTTATAATTGGACCTACTACACATGATTGTGATTTTAAAATTGACTCTTTTCACAAAAGTATTATAGAATTATACATATCAATTACTGAATTGAACTCCATTTCAATATGTAGATTAACATTATCATTATCTGCATGTGGTGCACTAGAAGAAGATGGATTCTCAAGACAACCACTACGTGAAGCCTCATTCAATTGATCATTTATAGGAATCTTTATAGAAGATGTACAGAAGGTTCTTTGAAGTCAAAAATTACATATGGAAGATATAAGTATAAGGTTCTTTGAAGATATACCATAGTATGTCATAATTTTAATCTAAAATATCATAATTTCAATCTAGAATATCATAATTTTGATATCTTCTTACTTCAAAAGCTATTTTTACTATAGAATATCATAATTTAATTAAAATATTATAATTTTAATCTAAAATATCATAATTTTGATCTAAGATGTCAAAATCTGTATTCGAAGATATTTTTTATTTATAAAATATCATAATTTTAATATAAAATTTCATAAAAATATCAAAAAATATATTTAAAAGATATTTTATCTATAAGATATCATAATACTAATCTAAAATATCTTAATTTTGATCTAAAATATCATAATATTATCAAAACTATCTTCAAATGATATTTTACCTATTAGATGATATAATTTTAACATAGAATATCATAATTTTGATCCAAAATATCATAAAATTATCCAAAATATCAATTTAAATATTTATTATAAATATTATAATATTAATCTATAATATCATAATTTTGATCTAAAATATCATAATATTATCAAAACTATCTTCATAAGGTGTTTATCTACAAGATGTCATAATTTTAACATAGAATATCATAATTTGATCTAGAATATC